>FIZR01022073.1:0-30179 GCA_900060175.1 Ferrisia virgata
AAATCGGTCACTGTGGGCACAAATCCAGAAAGGTTCCGCAGTAAAACCGTCACTGATTCCAACATTGCATTAATTTTGATTTTTTCCAACTTCTACCAACTGTCACCCAATTTTGCCAAACGGCAGAACGTTTGGGGCGGCGAGACACATCTCCCGTCTGTTTGGTAGGCCTTTGCATTTCAGTTTCGTTGGATATTTTGGTAAACTTAAATATACATCTTCATTCCGAGCGAAGCGAGGATGAAAATTTTACAAAATATTAGATATAAAGGGTCGAAAAATGACCGTAAACACTGGAAAATGAAATTGGCCACTGTGGTCACAAATCCAAAGGGACTCTTCGGTAAAACTGTCACCGATTCCAATATTCCATTACTTCTCATTTTTTTCAACTTCTACCAACTGTCATCCAATTTTTCCAACTCTCAAATGCTTGGGGAGGTGAGACGCTCCACCGTTCAGTAGGCTTCTGGGTATATCCTGTTCACAGATGTGCAAGGAACAAATTTAGTTTGGGTGCCAATTTTTCCGACCCCTAACCTTATTTCTGGGAAATGGCCCTATTTCCTCACATATGACCGGTATCGAAAAATTTCTCAAAAAAAAATTTGTAGTTTGAAGTATCAGAAATATTTCGAGTCATGTGTAAACTTTTAATTAGACCACTCCCTTACCCTCTATTTCACAAAATGTCCGTCAAAAATACTCTAAAAATGATTATTTCTCGATCTAAAAAATTTCAAAATGAAAAAAACAAATTAATGGAACGGTTTTAAAATTGCTCCAACTTCTAGTAGTTTGTATGTAATGACTAGGCAAGGAGTTTCGAAGAAATCTCTCTTCCTTATGCCTATCCGCATATTGATATTTTATTACATTATTGCGGAAATTTTGTACCTGATTTTCTATGCTGTATTGTGAAAGAAAGTCAGGCTATTAAGATATATCGACCTACGATTCATTGCAGGGGGGATGTATTAAAATAATCCATTTACAAGTCCCATACGGACATTGAGATCTTATTTGAACAAGTGAGATATTTATTTTCATTACATTTTATTTCTTCCCAAAGACTTAAATCATATATTCGACTTAATACCGACTAAAATCGTTCACATTTGGCAAGCAAGCTCAAGTTGCCACCGGATTTAATATATATCAGTTGGGAAAACCTTGGGTAAAAATTCAGCCATGTCCAAATGGGGGGGGGGGGGGGGGAGACTCTTTGAAGCAAAAATCGCAAAAAACGGTTCATATTTAAACCAATAGATACAGACTCAAAAGTTGTTTTTTTTGTCAAAAATAAGATTTACTGAAGTTGAATTTTTCAGTTGAAAAATTGATGGAAAAAAGTGATTGCACCCGCCTTCCCCGCTCTTTTATGAAGTCTGTAATAAGATCGGTTCGTGTTTTCCATAAGTACATTTCCACCCTTTGAAATCTTTGAAATTCCAAGAACTGAGGCTAAAAGTTACGAAAATTGATGTTCATTGATTATTATTTCAAGCGAATATACATTTATTTGTTCTCATATAGAGCAAATCTGCGTGATTATAATCCAAATGCTTAGAGGAACGATGGAGGGAGAGAAAAATTGACAAAAGAGGACTTTGATTGCTGCGGTTGCAAACTGTAGAATTTCACAAAAGTATGCATTTTGACGGGTATAATTTATAGAAATTGAAAAAAAATTTTTTGAGATTTGGGCTGCTTTTAAAAACTTAAAAATTCTCAAAAATAATGGCCAATGCCTTAAAAATAAATAGAAGTAAAGTTGTTCAGGGCGAAATTTTATATTTTATTACACTATTAAAATTTTGACTGAGGCACGAAATTGAAAAATTGAGGGCATGGGCACATGCGGAATGAAGAACTAAAATTCGAACGAAAAATAAACATCGGATTCGTATTCAGCGTATCCGAATTAAATAAAAATTACTCCTTTCCCATAATTTTCTGACCCACTTTTAACATGAGAAGAAATTGCATTTTCGTTCAAAAAAGTCAATTTTTAGAAAACGGATTTCATATTGATACCAAGTAACAATATTTATAGCGAGAGAGTTTTGAAATTTTGTATATATTTACAATGTGTCAATATAAACTGTAGAAAGGTACCACCGAATTTTAGCGGGGCTTCGGGGTACCCCCTTCCCCAAATTTAGGGCATTATTTAGGTTGGTTTCGTTTTTACATTAATCGAACCCCCTAAATAAGATAATGAAGTCAGATTCACTATTTGACCTTGATTAATACTTTGTTTTAGTACATAGCTAGCTTAGCTACCAACAAATTTTACCCTGTAGAAATACCCGAGATAAAAAATTTATTCAGAAATATCCAATGATGTTTTGTGAAAATTTAAAAAATTTAAGATTCAGGGCATTGAGCTCATTCTTATCCGAGAATACCTTTTGCAAAAAATGATCCACATTGTAGGTATTGCTATGGTTAGAAAAATTAAGTGAAGGGGCGAGGAATTTTTGTCACATCGTTTTGAAGTTATTTCACTACTATTATGAACCGGTTGGGTGTTCATTGATTTCCAGGAAAAGCAAAACTCGATTCGACGTACTGGTTAATGGAAAAAGAAAAAAAGAGACTTTCTGCCAGGCTGAGACTTTTCAAACGGGGCCTCAAACACTCATCGATGTCAAAAGCCGATATAATCATACGAATATTATTTTTGGGGTCTCAAACTTCCCTGACTACAATTTTTTTATGAATAGCTCTTGATTTCAAGTATTTTATAATCTTCATAAGTGTGTGCTTCTTACCATTGAACCTTCTGTGCTATGATTCAATGGATTTTGTCAGGGACAAGAGATGATGTAAAATATTTTAGTACTTTTTAAATATTTTTATAAAGCAAATTACATGACATAGAAAACAGAGAAAAGAATCGTAAAATGTAGACAGTTGTAAAAAAAAAAAAAAAAAACATTTTTTCATCTTTTGATAAAAAAAAGTACTACCCGCTTCAATACATATCTATTGAGTAATAATGACGCTTATATATGTGACCTGTGATTTTGAATCAGCTTTTACAACATCTAAACCTGCCCCTTTTATTAGTACGAGTACACGAGTATGTATAACGGCAACATCTGTGTTTGAATGTGCGTAAAATGAAAATCGGTGGAAATTTTTCGCATTTAAATGAACAAAGTTCGTTGCGTAATAAGTTGCCGAAAGTGTAGGCGCAAAGAAATTAACATCGTTTAAATCCCATCAAGGTGCTAGATCCGAAAGAGATTAAAAACAAGCTCAAATGATAGGAAAAGGGCGAAAATTCTGGCGATATCAGATTAAATACATATTATACAGCAAAGCGACACAGCGCGGCGGCCCGGATATAACGTAGAATTTAGCCATTATTGAAATTTTCGGCTACGAGAACGTTTTTGGATTGTTGGAAGTTTTTTTTTCTCGCTGCTTTTCTTAACGCAGCACAGCCGATCCCAATGCGTAAAATCGATTTGTATTTTTTTTCTGTTCTTCGAGTCGTAACATCTAACGTAATGGTTTTACAGTTAAAGTGCATTAACGTATATAGTAGAAAAATTGTCTCGAGAGGTATTAACCGAACGATTCGATAGTTGCGAGTGAAGAGAAAATGACGAACGGAAAAAGGCAACGACGTAATGTATGTATCAACAAAAGATCGACGACGATTCGTTTGCGTATATTTTTTTTTCTGCTCTAAAAATACGCAATGGCGATATTTTAATGAAACGATAAACGTTACGATTTGTATTTGCCGATGAAATATTCTCTTTAATAATCTGTTTTCGTGTATTGAAAAATATACGTTATTAATTTTGCAACTTTGTTGCGCTTCTTTTCGCCTTCGTTAAATTTACGAAAGTTTCCATTTTCAAGTCCAACGTCGTTATAACTTTTAAATTAAATTAATTTTTTGTTATTCGAAAGAACGTTTCGGAGCGCGCGATTTTTCGCCGCAATGATTTTAGTACAATTTTTTTTTTCTTACTATTGAAATTGATACGTCATGTCATTGAGCGAAACAATTTTCTTTTTTGTTTAGTTTTAAATGCCTTATTATATTAGTTGTTTGATTAGTTCTAGTGGTGCACTCAAGGGGAGTGGCTTCCGGGGGCTATAGCCTCTCATGCTAAATTTAATGGTACAGGGTGCATGATTTTTTTTTTTTAGAAATGTGCAAAAGACGGGGCCACAATAGTTGCAAAATGATTTCAAAATAATGTGATGAAAATTTCAACTTTCCAACTTAATTTTTTAAATTTACAAAATTTATTTAAAGTTTACTAAGTTTTAAATATTTTTAAAAAATTGCAAAAAAATGCTTTGAAATTTTTTTCCAAAAATGAAATTATTATAAATATTTATATCCAAAATTATGTTTGTTGACAGGTTTTTACCATTCCCTATGCTTTCAAGAATTTAAAAAAAAATTATTTTTTTACGATTTTCTTAAAAAATATGAAGGAATTTTTTTTTGTAAAATTCCATCCTGAAATGTATGAAGGACATCAATTTTAGATCATTAAAAGCAGCTTTTTAATTTTATTTCCTATAGTCGATTTTTCAGGGTTGCTTAAAGATCGTTTTTCGTGTTTTTAAAAACATTTTTTTTCTTTATTAAACATTTTTTCTGTAAAATCCTGGTAAGATAGGCCGAACACACTTACCGTTGTTCATTTTAGGTCAGTTTTTCTCGCTTATGCTTATTTCTGGGGGTTTTCAATAGCTATCCCAAGATACAAAAATACTGTAGGTTCAAAAAAGGATAAAAGAAATAAAAAATTGCTTTTGAGGGTCTTGAATATGCAGGGTGTTCTGCCTCCATAGTACCGCCTTCATACCACCAGTTGAGCAACACAAATTGGACTCATGTAGCATAGGTTGCCTATCCAAAACACTACAGGGGCTGTGCCACAGGTATATTCGAATGTTTGATTTAAAAACTACAAAGGCTAGAGATGTGTAGTTTGCATCAATATTTGGCAAATACAATATAGTATTTCCAGTAAAAAAATTAGGGGCATAGGTGATGTGGTTCGTGAAATATGACGAATTAAATGCGAAAAAATGTTTGAAATTTTTTTCAATTTTTTAAACTTTTGCTCATAACTATTTAAAAAGCTCTTTTAAGTATTCGATTAAAAGATTTTTCGTGAAGTAAGAACGTACCCTCCACCACTTGCCATAATTAAATTTTCCCCAACTTATTTAAATATTCTGTAAAAAAAAAATTTTATTGAAATTTTTTCTCTTTTTTCAAAAAAAAAAAAAACCATGGAAATAGAAATTTCAACAAAAAAGTTATTTTTATTGTAATATTCATTTAATTTGGAGAAAATATATTAAAATAAAGTAAATATTTTAATAAAGGAACGTTTTTTGCCAAAATTTATTTTTCATCGAATTTTTTTTTTATTTAGGGAAAATTTTCTTTTCTTTTTTAGTTTTTTAGAAAATCGTAAAAAACACAAAAAGTGACATTTTTTATAAACGCCTGAAAAAAAAGGAAATTGTGAAAATTTATCAACATTAATAATTTTGAATATAAATATGTAATAATTTCGTTTTTAGCAAAGAGCTTCAAAAACATTTTTTTCAATTTTTTTCAATTTTTTTCAATTTTTGAAATTAGCGAACTTTGAGTCAGTTTTGCAAGTTTAAAAAATTGATTTGGAAAGCTGAAATTTTCATCACATTATTTTGAGATCATTTCGCAAATATTTTGACCACATCGTATACAGATTTCCAAAAAAAAAAAAAAATTTGGCCCAACCAGTTTAGTACCCATTGTTAAACCCCCATCACTTTCTTAATACGACTTCAAAATTTGAACCCCACACTTCGAGAAATACATTTTTTATGACTTGAAAATACCATTTTACAATTTTGCTCTCGCTGTGTTTAGGACTTTAAGTTCACCCCCTTCTCCCCTAAAAATATATGGATACGCGTATGATAAGTTATATCTACTTGAATATGTACTTGTACTTATACAATTTATAATAAATTTTTCCTCATATTTTATGTTTCAGCCCACCAAATTAAATGTATTCAGAAACGATTTAGATAGTTGGGATTTTACGATTGGTAAGTTTTCAATGCTTATAATTACCTAGTATAATAAATAAAGTCGAATGTTAACAAATGATATTATTTGTTTGGAAAAAGTATATACAAAAATAACTTTTATCGTATGAAAAAACCAACGGCATGGCACATTAACGATTTACAAAGTAATCGTGTACGTATTTAGGAATGTCTATCTGTCGAAAAAAATCATTATATATGTATGAATGAATCAAGCAATTTCGAATTGAATCGAACATACTTACTGTGTAAGAATATACGTACATTTATCAGAAAAATAAACTTACTTACGTAAAACGTAAGCACGCGAATGACGAAAAATACTGCATGTATAGGACGTTTATGAAAGCACAACATTCTGGGCCCATTCCCCGACAAATACCAAAAGAATGTATCACTTTTGAATTATGTTGCTTGGCGATTAATCTGGATCGATTATCATTATAGACTAAATACAAGTTTAAAATCATTGCGATGAAAAAAAATTGTCGTAAATATCTATCCAGCTGAGGTCTGGACGCGTGATTTTTTTCCTTAATGTTTTGGGGAAACGTTATCAAAGTTTTTAAAAATTTTCTCTATTTATCACCGGCCCCTAATTGGTCAACGTACGGCCAGCTTTATTACTTCGGACGACATTAGCAGAATTAATGAAAAACCTACTCAGTCACGTGACGTCGACGGTACAAAGTACAACTTTTCCTCCGACTCGGATGAAAAATATGCCTACCTATATATATATATATATACGTAAGTAGGTAGATGGGTAGGTATGTGAGTAGAAGGAAGCTAGCATGATATGGTAGATTTTGATTTTTCTTTCAACATTCACGAGTAGGTAGCATACGTCTTGATTTAAACGTATAACCTAACATTTTTATAGTTTGTAGACGTAAGTCTTGGAAAATGAAAGCACACAAAACGAATCGTGTGGAATTTTTTTTACCCCCGTGTAATGTAAATATTAATTTTGAAAATAGCTGTATGATTTCATGTACGATGAATAACGAACGATGAGATATGATGCGATGTATTCAAAGGACTGAATAATAGCACAGCGAAAATGATAATTTGTATATGATAAGAAAAAAGCAATATATGCTCGGTTGATTGGATAATAATGATTTACAAAAGATAGCTTTTATAGATGTTATGTGGTTTTTGATCCGTGTTCATTTTGATTGAGGAAAAAAATATAGGTTTAAACTGATTCATAACTAAGTAGAGAGTAAAGACTGTTACTTCGATATTTCAACAACTCTAAAGATAACCTTATACCCGTATTTGTGTATTCTATATGAAATATACATGATTCTTATTTGATATAAAACGTATTTTTTTAGTCATTTTTTTTTCAAAAATATTCTGTATCTATTTTTGTTCTGTAGGCCAAAAAAGTGTTACTTTCCTTTTGTGATTTTGTTGTCAAAATGAAAAACAGGCTAAAATTTTAGTTTGTGTGGAAGATCTTTGATGGAAGTTATATAGGAGGGTAATAAGGACAATATGGGTTCCATGGTAAGACTACGCGATAAATCCATTTTGCACAACATTCTGCTTTTTTTTTCAGCAATCTACGAATTTTTTTCACGTGAAAAACTCGTTTTAAGTTCAGACATTTCGAAAAATTTTCCATGTACAGAATCATTATAATATGCTTACCTATTTATACACAAAATCGGTTGTATAGCTGGAAATGTGCCATGGAGGGAGTTCAAAATTTATCTGAGTGGTGGGATGTTGCATAATTTTTATCGAATTCCAGAAGGTGGGTGCTGACTGCTGAAATGTTTTTTTTTGTCAACAGATAATTTGGAAAATATAAAAAATGCATAAAAAATTACTCCAATCTGTTGGTTGAGTCCCCCGCATACATTATACAAATTTTTAGCTGCCGAAGTGGATTTCTAACCGGTGTGGAAAAATTCCAAAATCCTGGAGAAAAATAATTTTTTCCCAGATGGGCTGGAAAATGACAGAAATGGATTCGACAGATCAAAATTATCCGAAATATGAGTTTTTGAAATTCATACTTATTGTATGTTCAAACTGTAGAATTTACTGGTTAAACAATACACTTATGTACCTGCCGCTTAGAATTCTCTGAAAAAGTACTTTAATCTGGTAGATGGTCCCTAATGTAGGTCATATAAATTTTTGGCGTCGAAGTCAATTTCTATTCAGTACAGAGTGATTCCAGAACGTTGGAGAAAAAAAAAATTTTCTCTAGTCTTCAGATTGGCTGGAAAACGTCAAAAATGGATTAGAAAGGTTAGAGTTACACAGTTACCAGATTTTCAACTTTATAACTTGAATGGGTTTTTGTTTTATAAAAGTTTAATTTTTTAGTACTAGAGATTTTTTTTAATTTTCAAAAATTAACCAAAAATTGAAAAAGCAACTTCAATGACTGATTTCTTTTTTACGTTTGATTTTGTTCCAATTGGGGAACCTTCAAATTACCAAAAATTTGAAAAATAAAGAACAGAAGAGTTGGATTGAGAAAGTAAATTGATATATCATCTCAGCGATTTCAAATTAGCAGGAATTGGTATACCACTTTTTCTTCTAATCATTTTTAAATAAATTTTTATTTTTGCAGTGATACATCCGAGGGGAGAGGCTGCCGAGGCTATTGTCTCCCCTTGGCGTGAAAAAATTGAAAGTCTTTTACATTTGTGCTGCATTTGGTATACAAATCATTGAAAACATACTACTTTCTGAATGTGAAAAAAGCACATTTTATGGCTAAAAAAGTACCATTTTTTTTTCAAAACGTTGTCCTTGCTATGCTTCGGTCTCTTTTTTCATTTTTTTGAATTTCGATTAAAATTTATGACCCTTATGCTCTCAAAAGTGTTGAGATCTCATTTTAAAAATTAATTGGGTTAAACGAATGTAAAATGGTATATTCATTGTAATTATTTCAAAATTGAAAATGGTAACTTTCAATCTTTATACTCATGGTGAAAAGTTGAGCTTCTATCTCAAAAGTTCAACTTTGAACTTTCAAAATTTTGATCACTAATTCCAAATCTCATTCGGATTAACACCAAAATAATATACACAAACTCTTCTTAAACATAACTAATCTTGAGATATGAGCCTTTAAAATGTAGCTGTTTGACAAAAAACCTGAATTGTTCGAAAATTATAAGGCCCTTAATCACCTGCATGAAGGGCTAAGACTAAAATGACCATGATTATCTTACTAGACCACTGAGAGGCACTTGCAAAAAAATTTTGAGCGAAATCAAAAAACTCAAGTTCCTGTTTGGATCATTTTGACGTGGAATAAGCGTTTGGTGTGTAATCAACACATAAAATGAATACACTTAGCATTATATCTCTAACTAAGCTATAATTCTGTATTTTTTGAGAAACTTTTTTCAACGTCATTTAGCCCTTGAGGACCAAAAAAGTAGTGTTGACAACATATTCTAAGTGTAATAAGGCCCAGCATGCACCTAACAACGCTATGTTTTATTATTGTAGGTGCTATGCTACGCTTTCCAAAGTAGACAAACTAAGTGAAAAATACTCTGATGATGTGGTCAACTTCTTATTATTATGCACATCACGTATTTAGCGACGCTATGTTTTCCAATGTCAACTTGCAATGTAAAAACAATTCACACCAAAAGAACATCGCATCGTAAGCTAGTACTACTTACTATGTAGTAGATGTCGTAAAATGGTTAAAGTGGATCTTTTAGAACATGAAATGAATTTCATAACTGTTGAGCAATTATTTAGAATAATGTCGATAGACTGAGTCAGCTAGAAAGTGGAAAAAGCCATGGAAATGCCTAAAGCACATTGTGAGACTTATTGGCCCATCACACACGTAGCAACGCTATGTTTTATTCTCCTACGCGTTACGCTTTGTTTTCCAAAGTCAGCGCACGCAGCGAAACAAAATTTACGCGAAAACGAGAACATCGCATTGTAAACTACTACTACTACTTCGTTTTACACTATGTTTTCCAAAGACAACGCGTGTAGTGGAATGTTTTGGCGCGAATTTGTTTCACTGCGCGCGTCGACTTTGTAAAACAAAGCGTAACGCGTAGGAGAATAAAACATAGCGTTGCTAGGTGTATGACGGGCCAATAAGTCTCACAATGTGATTTAGGCATTTTCCATGGCTTTTCTACTTTCTAGCTTACTGAGCTTATTGACTATATTCTAAACAATTGATAGATAATTTGTGCAAAATTCATTCCCTGTTCTGAAAGATCCACTTCAATCATTTCGAGGTATTTTTAATATTTTGTTCGAATTTAAAAATTTTTCTTTGCAATGTAATTGTCGAAATCGATCAGATTCTCGCATTACACTTAAATGTATCGGCTGATCGAAAATATAACATTGAAAGTGACCTTGAATCAAAATTCTATTTTTACCATATTTACATACGTAACGAAAACAATGTTGGACTAAGTAAAGCTAGGTATGTAATTTAGCCTAAAGAACTGTTTGCCATCTTTATATCGCGTTAAAATTTAGACACGCGTGTAATTGAACCATCAACTCAAAACCAGATGAGATACCAAGTTGTGCACAAATAAAAACTCTACGTTGTATTACCACTTTCGCGTATTATTATACTTAGGTATATTATAGAAAAAATTAAAACCGTGCTCGTATAACTCAAAGACATCCTTTTAAAAGGGCAAATCTTGTTGTAAATTTGGTCGCATTCCATCCATTAAATTTTAGTCCGCGAGCATTTTTAAAAATTGCGTTAAACATAATAATATAATATAATAATAAATACTCGCCGTAAATCGAAAGTGTTAAAGGGAAAACTATTAGAAAAAATTTTTATTATTTGAGACTCGACTCGAAAGGTTATAAGAATTTAACGAGTAAATGAAGCTTTCATCTTTATATAGTAAAACGATTTATACACTTAATGTTAATACACTGGAAGCGTATTTTTATGGGGATGGACGTTAAGAAGCGTCGTCTTAACGCAGTCTCGGAGTCCTCCGCCCAGTCATCATCGTACATATAATCGACATTTTCAAATAAGAAAAACACGACGATGACGGGGCACGGGAACGTTTTCTTCGTTGTAAAGGATTTTTTCTCTCGTTCGGATTAACTTTTTCAGCTTGCGGTTATGATTGCGCTTTTCGCTATGTTCGGACAAAGATACTTACGTACTATTTTTACACGAGGGAGGTTCTTTGACGATAAATGCTGACTGGTCGTGTTTCTGTTGTGTCCTTTTCGCTCTTTTTATTCACTTGTGCGAGTATTTATTTATTTTTTCTCCCCGTACCTTGTTGGTAGCACATATCTATACTGTACACTTATAGCTTTGATACGAATTCGTACAATGGGTGATGGTTTTTTTTCTCCCAATAAGATTCCAGTTTTTGTAATTTTTTACTTTGTCGAATTAATTATATGGGTTAGCTTTAGCTAGTTTTTCATTTATAAAATTTTTCCTATTAGGTGGATGCAATTTAGCTCGATTAATATTCAAATAAGTCAATTATCAAGCGGAAAATTACTCCCGAATGTATACGAACATCGTATAACGAGTTTCTTTTCCTATTGTCTAATGTGTTGATACAACAGATTTCCATCAAATAATTAGCTACACTTGCAAGCGGGCGGCTTTAATTAATAAATGAATTTAAAATTTAATCGAGTTCGGTGGTTATTTTAGTGTGAGAGTGAAAGAGAAGGTATTGCATACATATATATATATAATATATAACGAGGTTTCAAAGTCATGCTTATTTTAAGAATGTATACGAGTGAAATACACATACATATATTTGGGTGCAAAATAACCTTCCTAAAAACTACACTCGCGTCGTGTTAGCGTATAATTATAATTTGTATGCATCGAACAAAAACCTGTTTATTGATTTTACGAATTATTTAGCGTACATATTTGCTGAAATGTAACTCGTTGCTTGTACGATATTTCTTTTCACCATATCTTCACGTAGGGAATATGTGTGCGTGCATAATTATCGTAAAATATTTTATTTTTCCGCTCCTATCTATTTTGTTAAAGTGTATTTTGAGGAAATAGAAACGATGTTACCTGTTGAAAATTTTCTTTATACGTCAACTCAAAAAACCTGCTATGGTACTTTACGGTATTTCAATTAATTTATGACTCGAGTCGAGTTGTTGAAAATTGAAAAACGCCGTAGGTGTTCGAAAGTTTAAAACTTTTTTTTTCTCAATTCGTTTAAAATTTTCTTTGTTCTTCTTGGGTACCTAGTTTTTTTTTATTTTTGATGGTTTTTTTTTCTGCTGTCGGAGAAATTGATTTTCTTCTCGTGATTTAGAGAAAACGTTGAAATTTTACCTATTTTTAAAACGTGATTTTTTCCACGTAGTTTTTACTAACACCCGAGCTTAACTATACCCTCGGAAGAAGAAAAACTATTTTTTATTGCTTTTTTTTTTTTTTTCTGTAAAATTTCACCGAGTAAGTATTTTTATACGAAGCTGAAATAATGGAAAATTTTTCGACGATTAAAATTACCAAGTTTTATTCGCTATCTCTCTTTCTCTTGGCGTAAAATTGAGTTAATTTCTTAGTTCTTGTGTAACACAATGTATTTCTTGTATAGCGATGAAGGAAGCAGACGTAGAAAAAAAAAACCTACTGCGACAGGACACTCTTTTAATTTAATTCAAAAGAGTTTATCGGTTTAAAAAAAAAATACGTCGGGGTATAGAGAATGAGTAAACAAAAGAATATACAAAAAATAGGGGAGCTTGAAAAAAAAAAAAAAAAAGGCCAAAAAGTAATTCACCGCGAAACCTTAACACTCGGTATTCTAGCGGAAAAGTTATTTGTCAATGTTGTAAAATGTTTGAATGCTGAACATCCATAAATCGAGATAAACTTGGCAACTTTCGGTCATAAATTGTTCGGATGAAAACACGCGTGTGCATGAGGGATAGGATAGGTAGAGGTATGGTTTTCATTTATGTAGATTAAAATATGTACTTACTCTGTTGATGGGATGGATATTTTTTTTGTTTTTCGTTGGCGATTAAAAATTTACCATATAGTACAATCGAATAAGAGGGAAAATATTGAAGTCGAGATGTAAAAATTATTTGGTAATTTGAAGATAGACGACAAAAAAAAAGGGTATCTGTAATCTTCGTCCCAATATAGAGAAGAGTTGGGCGTGGAAAAAATATCATATTCTTCTTCTTTCCTTCAACGTCCGCGTTGTATCATTGTCGAGTAGTGTTTTTTTTCCTTTTTTCATTTCATATTATTATTTTATATTTTGGAGTTTATATAAATGGAGTAAAAAAAAGAAAGAAAAAGAAAAAAAGATTCTCTCGTTTGATAAAATTTTCGTTATTGCAGTTGCAAAAAGGTTCTTGAAATTCACATTTACTCCAACTTATCCTACGTAATCAAGGTTTTACGTTTTAAATATTTCTCAGGCTTAAGGGTATTTTTACATGACGACGACGGGTGTTGCAAAAATTGAGAAATTTGCCAACGGATACGACGACGCTACCTATTTAAAAATTACGTATAATTATACGTTCGCGCGCCTTTTAGACTATTAAACGAACAAAACTGAAATGAGAAAAGCTTTGTGATTCGTTTGAGACAAGGTGCTTTCGCTTGGCTTGGGTGTGTAGAAATTAGCGCGCCGTCGAATTCGTTTGCTGGCAAAATTTTCTTCTTCATCGTGGTTGGCGTATTTATTCGGGACACGTTGCGTTATTAAATGAAGTCAGATTTTGGAATTTTCGAAAACCAACACGTGGTACTGGTGGTCGTAGGCCTGTACCCTGCAGCGTCGCGTTTATATTATTTTTCATTATCACGAAGGCTCGTTGTACGAAGTGAAGGTGAATTATTTAACAAGATGTCTCCCGAAAACATCTATCGTATTCGAGAGTTGAATGTAAAAATCGAATTAGAAAAGTAAAAAAAATTTCAGCATACAGGCGACGAGTTTTATTTTATTTTGTAGAATTTGAAGAGACTGGTAAAATACCAACGTCATTGATTTTTAAAACAAACACATTAAATTTTAGCGATAAAGTTACCCTTAATTTCGAGACGAATTTTCTCATCTGACTTAGAATTCAATGTCGTCAACGATGATTAAATATTTAACGATTTTCAACTTATATAATTTACCAAAAGAAAGACGTTTGGTTGAGAAAATTTTAGAATGATTTGACGGAATTGACACTCGCCCTCTGTCTGTTGAAAAATCTCCAGGGTTTCAATATTTTTTAAGCTGTCGTATTGTAGTGATCTTATTTACCTTCCGGACCCACTCCTCCAGAGGCAATCGATAACGCAAGAAAAAGTCCATTCACCAACTCATCGGATTACGCAACCTATGAAATAAGTTTAAGAGAGTCATACTCACGATAGCTTGTGAGGAGTGCCAGAAGAGGGAGGGGATTTTGACATAACTCACCGACGATGACTCTTTTATCCTAAAAAACCTTATTCTCATTCGCGAACTGGTCATTACATTCGAGTGTTCGAAAATTTGTAAATCGATATTAGTTGAATGGTTCCTGAGGATAAGCCATGCGTCCGGTAAATTCGATGTTTTCATCCCATTTGTATTTTTTATTCGAAAATGTATCCAGTCATTTGAATTTAAAGATAAACCACCAGTTCATGTACTCAGAAGATACCAAACATTTTTCTTTTTTACATGACAACAAGTATACTGGTTGGAGACTTCCAGCTAGGCCCTGTGAGAAGAGAATATTATGTTAAATTTTTTGATGTAGTAATTTCTCTTAATAGCTCGTTGGGTATATGCGCAAAAGATGAAATTTGTTGAAAAGCTGCTCAAAAATTTTATAGTTTTATAGTTTTTGACGAAATTTGCAAATATCTGCCCTCATGAGTCATGATCAATCATTATTATTTGTAATTTTGATCAAGAAATGATTACTGTTCTCAATATAGTTGATCCCATTCCTGTGCTTTAATAGGCCTAAATATACATATAGTCAATAGTCTGCGGTAATTTTTAAAAAATTTTCGTAGTAATGCTTTACGTATGATTGTTTTTTTTTTCAATTCAGTTGACTATATTACAAATCTGTAGAAGATAAAAGAATGAGCAGATTATGATATAAATGGTAGAAATGTGGAATTTTCGAACATTTTTTTCAATAACTTGATCTAATGGGCGCTTACCAAATAAACCATGATAAAAAGTTACCGTACCAAAAAATTCTATATGACATTTTCTTTTCTAGCGGTTAAACCTGAACTTTCTGTAACTGTTTTTTTTTGTTATGGTTGCCGAGGAAAAAATAATGAAACATGCTTCACAGATGTGTAGAAGAATTTTTTTTAAACGAGCATATCGCTGCCTTTTCAACCCAAAGGTTAGGCAAACACACATACATAGACTAGTTTTGTGTCGTATGGTAACCAAATGAAGGGCGATCCCATTGACGTGGAATACCCTATACACATATACTAGGGTGTTTAGGCTGTCTACAGGGTCATGAAAGTCATGAATTTCGTCCAAAATTTTCCTCCCAATTTATATGCAAATAAGTCTTTGGTTAATCTTTGTCTTTAGCATTGCTTGCATACAATTTTTTATTTACACCAAATCCAAGTACGTGATGGTTTGAACCTCCCTAGAGCCATTTTCACCCTTGCTTCGCTCGGGGCTGGCTTCAGAAATTTTCGAAAATATTTTACAGCATAAGTCGTCCTCTCTCACATATGAACTAAAATTGAGAAAAACATTTTCCACAGTTTTATATACAACAAGTGAACATGGTATGGTATAATAAAAAAACACGCTTTTAGGTCCAAACAATTTGTCCGAAACAACTGAGGAGAGTGAGGTTATGTAGATATGAAGAACATTGAAAATTTTCTATGAATTTTTTTGAGAATGGTGGGAAAAGTTTTTCTTATTAAAATATGCCAAAAACTTGTGGGAAAAGTATTCATGCCAAGTGGTGAAGAATACCTTCCTACTTCTTGAAAAACATTTTTAAGAGGTACTTGTGAGAGCGTTTTAAAAAGTTATGGAAAAAAGTTGAAAATTTTCAGAATTTTCAACACATTTTTTGACATTTAATTCGTCATATTTTACGAACCACCTCACCTCTCAACCTAAACTTTTTACCAGTAATATTGCATCCGTATACCTAATATTTTGATGAAAACCAAACATCTCTTATCTTTTTTAGATTCGGACTGAAAGTTTTTTTTTTAACGTGTACTAATTTTCTGAAAAAAATTTCAAATCCGCATAGCTCAACCCCGTCAAGAGTTAGGATATGCAAAACATTATACATATGCCTAACTTGAGTTGTTTTACTTGTGGTATGAAGGGGGTACTATTGAGGTGAAACACCCTGTATAACCTCTTACAAAATCTACATATCAAATTTTAACCCGCTAGCTTAATTTGGAGTGGAGGTATGCGTGCCCCGAACTTGAAAAATGAGAAAAACTGATCAAAAAACTACATTTTTGTGGCTGTTAAAGGGTGTGATGTTGCAAAATCTACATAGCAAATTTGAATCTCCCCTATCTAGTGGGGAGATATGGGTGGAAGTTTTTTTTCAAGGTTAAAAAGGAGCGAAATCCCCCATATATCTTCTCCTAATTGACCCAGGAAGCTAATTTTTGTACATGGTATGTAACTTTTGATTCTCTTTGAATTAGCTTAAAAGGATCATTTTTTGCCATTTGACTTTGACTTTCAGCACCCCCAAACTTCTGCCAATCTAAGCTTATTACCCAAATTTGATCGATTTTGTTCGGTATTGATCTGATCAAATCATTTTCTTTTGAGAGGTGGGGGGGGGGAGTGAGGTTGCATAAAAATAAACGGAATTAATAGTAAATGAACTGCCAACAGGTCCATTAGCATTCGACCATCAACACTTGATCGTCAACTATGGACTGTCAAAAGTTGACCATCGACATCCTGACTACCAACATCTTGAACGTCAATTTAAATGCTAACAAAAAAATTCTAAGCAAATTTTCAAAATTCATCATGTTATCACATCCCCGTTCAAATTGTAGTTCTAGGTAATTTCATCTGAACTGACGTAACTTTGAAAAAATTCGTTATTCCTGTTCAAAATAAGGAATTTTGAAAATTACTTGGAATTTTTTTCATAAAATTCAACTTTTTTGTTAAACATAATCCAACTGTTGACGATCCACATGTTAACAGCCCAAAACAGTTGACCATCAATATTACGGTCATCAACATCCAGACCATCAGGATCTGAACAAACTGAACTTTGACTGTCCGGATTTTCATGGTCCGTTGCTGATGGTCAACTGTTGACTATCCGGTGTTGACGTCAAAACTTGTAGAATGTCCTATTGGACATGATCAAAAATGTTCTCAATGGTCGTCTAGGACTTCAAAACAGATTTCATTAATGCTCCCTCCTCCATTCGCTAGTAAATTTTACTTCACATGTCTGGAAGAAGGTTTCTGTTTTCATCTGTTGAGAAAAATATTGGCGTATTTTTTTAGTGTTATATTTTTGCTGATAATGATGATGGAATAAAAATCTTGCGAGCATTATGAAATAAACCAGAACACCTATTTAATTATTTTCCTCAAATTTTGTTGGAAAATTACTCCTTTAAATATGGAAACATGTATAGTTCACACCATATTAATCTTTAAAATGTGGCGGACGTTTCAATCAAAATATTTCTTATAACAAGAGATCCGTATATACAAATATACGGCATGTTACGTTAAAATGGTAAATTTCCTTATTTCTTGTATCGCCATCGCCCCGCCCCGCACATCGCATTATCTCGCACATTGCACGGATAATTCTCGTGTATATATACAAGAAACTAACGAGGCACGCGGTTTGGATTTTTTAATAAATAATAAAATTGTAGCAGCGTTGTTTAGGAAATGAACCGATAAATTGAAAGAGCAACGGTGGTTATGAAAATTAGTTTTAATAGTAATTTTTTTTAACGCGTTAAAAGCCTGCCGGTATATTTTGCGATCAAAGGGCGCGTAGCCGCATACAGGAGCGAAGGGAGTGAGCCAGAGAGAGAAAGAGATAGAAAGCTAAAGAGTATAAAGAAAGTCGTGCCCAGAAAACAACGATAAATTTAGTTAACGAATAATACGTAACGCTTTAGCGAATGCGAATTTTTCAAAAATTAACCTCATTTAGTGATTCATTTAGATGATAATGTTGCGAGAAAAATAACTTTATAGGTAGACGATAGAGCAGACACGAACCACGAACTAAAACAGAGACAGAGGACACGTCAACTAGCGGCCAAATAAATGCAATATACTGCATATGAAACGGTGCTAGGTGGGTAGTGTAATGCGAAATATTATTAGTGTTCTTTTTAAAGGGAAATGCACATTCACGTACCTACCTACTTACCTACGTACCTACCTACAGCTACGTCTACGTATAGTAAAGGTATTTTGTATTTTTGTACGTGGTGGTCGCGTATGTTACGAAAGTTAGCGTAATTTGCACCATCTCGCATGTGATTTACCTATTTTTTTTTCCTTTTCCCACTTACCGGAACGTTAAAAAGCATTTACTATGTACTCGTGTTAGTACAGTATTGCTATACTTTATTACCTTATCGTGGTGCTTATTTTTCATTGTGTTTTTATTATAGTGGCGCGAAAAGCGACGTAATAAGAAAGAATGGATTTTCAAATTGTATCTGTTCTCTTTCTGTACCAAAATACTGATATTTACGATTTCACCGACTCAACTTGCAGTCGGCGCGCGACCGATAAAAATGTCAATAAAGGTTATAGCCGCGTAAGATTTACTCGTGGACAGGGTTTCAAACGTGTGTATACGAGCGCTTCTATATAGTTCTACACTCTACTTACGTGCAACTAAAAGCGAAAAGCCATCCAGTGAACGTTGAATTGCTTGTTGAATAATACCAACTCACTCATACGCTCTTACGTACTAAATTCGCGTATAAATGGAGTAATTTATATTTTGTCGTATGCGCTTCGTACACGTATGATCCCTGCTCTCCTTAGATGTATTTTTAACTGAAGAATTTAAATTTATGCTCGAAATTAACGTCGATTTGGAATCTTCTTTATTGATATGCCAACGCATTCGATTCAATTCAATCCTGAGAGTATCAGTTCGACCAAAAAAAAAATGAATTTTCTTATTTCTTGCTAGAATATTTATATCGGATTATGTAGCTCGGTTTTTACTGTCATATCGTAAAACCGTCTTTGACTATACGAAGAATAAAGTCGCCGATGAAGTCGAGTTTCCCTTTAGGGTACGTAAGTTGATGTCAGTATGAAAAATTCATGCTGCGTGCTTAGCGAATTACGTATGTAGCAAAATGATGAAATAACTTCATTTTTTTTAATATTATCTTCAGTTGCAAAAAGATTTCCTTTATCCTTATTTTACTTTATACGTACTCTCGGACCAGGTTGGAAATCGAGATTTGCAACTTTTTTTTTTATCTTCGTTGTATTCGCACTATTCTCACCTCATCGAAAGAAATGGTTGTACGGTTACTTCTAAAAATTTATGTCATGTAGATATATTAATATTTGTCTTTTACTCGTCGTCGAATTTAGTCAACTTGTGATAGTGTTAACGTATCGAATCTTGAATTCGCGAAAAACAATACCTCCAGGAAGAGAATCCTATATTGTTTTTTCAAAAATCCGTAGGTAGAGATTGGACCGAAAAATTTTTGGGTTTTGAGAAGGGCTTCAGTACCTTCGTTTTATTATTTAAAAAAAAGGCGATGTAAGGGTTTTTTTGTTGTTTTTTTTTTTTTTTTTTTTTTTTTTTTTTTTTTAAAAAAAAGGGGGGTAAAGGGTTTTTTTTTTTTTTTTTTTTTTTTTTTTAAAAAAAAAGGGGTGGAAGGGTTTTTTTTTTTTTTTTTTTTTTTTTTTTTTTTTTTTTTGCTTTTAACCCTTCTATTCATATATGAGGAGAACATTTAGTACAGGAAAATCAGGAAATATTACTCGAGTAAAGCGAGGCCAAAAATTCTGCAAAATACCAAGAACGAAAGGTCACTGATTTTCGCATTTTACTTCCGTGGGGGAAGGGGTAGGGGGTAATTGGATAATTCAACATGTGAGGAGGTTTGAGCCCTGCCATGGCTCGCTTTATGTCCGCCTATTCAAGAATCTGCATCTCGAGCTCGATGATTTTGAAAAATCGACCGATTTTTAGGAGAAAATAATGAAATTTGTATCTTGGGTTATTTTCATAAATTGTAATTATAACCTGCGAAGGACTGGTCAGAAGTGTCCATCGCTAATCTGCGTAAATGATTACCAATAGTGTAGGGCTCGAGATACTTTCATACGTAGATGTACCCTATTTTTTGCCTGGTACATATCTCCCCTCCTAATTGACCTAGAAGGTTGATTTTTGGATATGTTATGCAACTTTGGACTTTCTATCCATTGGTTCAAAAAGAAACAATTTTTGCGTTTTTGGCTCCTCAGCGTCCCCTCCCCTAAATTAGGACATAATTGAATTTTGACCTAAGGTCATCCTCGCTCATATATATCTAATCGGTCGCCAAACTGAGCCGATTGACCGAATTGGAGTGATTTTGATCTGTATTGAGCACCGTAACAAAAAAAATAAATAAATACCCAGCATGGCCGAAAATTGTCTTAATGGTCTTGTAGGTCCCCAAAATGGATTTTGTTGGTTTTTCCCCCTCCAACTGCCGTTAGTCGATAGACTGTAATAACCTGGTTTTCATTGATAATATGTCATAGAAAATCAGGCTAAAAATGGTCGTATGAACAAGTTGCCTAATTCAAAATTTGAAGGGATAGTGATTCAAAAAATGAAAAAATTCGGAGAAATAATTTTTGTGGTCAATGGTTCTTACTTTTCAAAACCAACAAAAAGTGTTCTTTGTATACATTGTCCATGTAGAAGTTTCTTGTTTCTCAAACCCCATTCGAAAAATTTTGTTCCAGTTTTTCTGAATCAAAATCGATTCCTGTATTTCATATTTACAACTTATTACAAAAAATAAGGACATTATACTCCGCATTCCACGCAGCTCCTTCAATTTTAAAAGCAGGCAATTTATACTAAGAACACTTTTTGTTCACCCTGAGGAGTTACGCTAGATCCTTTGATCACAAAAAATGTTTCTCTGAATTTCTAATTTTTTTAATCCTAACCCCATCAAATTTTGAATTAGGCAACTTGTTCATGGGTGTTGGGGAGTTGAAGGCTCATTGTTATAATTTTCTGTCGACCGCAGATTGAAGTAATTTCATAAAATTCATGGTAGGTATTTACTTTCGTTAAAAAATTAACAACTCAATGTGGTGGTCTTATTCAAAAGCAACAAAATTTTTTTAATTCAATCCCCTTGATGTAGTACAACTTTTTTGGAGAATTCACCAACTCGATCGGTAAGCAACGGAGTAAGTATTTTTTTGAATTCGAGTGAAATCAGAATTTTTTTTCGCCACTTCTATCGAAAAAACATAAGCCCGTGAATACCGTATATTTCCCACGAGAGCACCGTGGGAAATTTAACGAATTTTTATAGGCTCAACACGACGGTTGGTTAGTTTTTATATTTTGCAATGTTCCACCACTCCAAACTTTTCGAAATTTTTATGGTATATTTATGGGTAAATATCACGTTTTTTGAAAAAAAAAAATGCCATTGCACCTTTACCATTTCATTACAAAATGGTCGCTTAAAATTTTTAAAACGCAATAATTGGGCTAAAAATTGCTCAAAAATTTTGAAAAAAAAATTTGGAGTTCTTCTGACCCTTTAGAATTTGAATAAAAAAACGCAATAATTTCTATCTAGATTTGGCGAAAAACAAAAAAATTGAGAAGAAAAAACAAATTTTGCCCCCCTCTCCCTCTTACCCGAAAATATTTGTGGCAGAGGTCCAAAATTTTTGTCGAAAAGTTTTCTCATCATGGTTGACCTTCTGGGTCAGGAGCGATCGAAATTTATTTCCTAAGCAGATTCACCATTCTTAACCGGTTATATCCTTTGGTCAGTACTCGGTAGGATCACTCTAGTAGCGGATTAATCTCGATGTAGTAAATTCTGAAATCTCTAAAATGAAAAACCGGTTCGGTCAGATATTTCTATGGCAGGTAGAGAGGAGTGTAAAATACCAAAAAATTAATTCTCTCTGCCAATCGATAGTAAGTAGAAAAATGAGGTGGAGGGGAGAGGGGGTTTAAAATTCAAAATTTGGGAAACTTTGAACATTGACGTCAATTTACGATGTTTAAAATTTGCTGTTTTAGATGTACGAGAATTTTTAGCCTATAAACCCCGATTGAGCCCCGAGATGAGGGTTTCAAATTTCAAAATTTTGCAAACTGTACTTGAATTAGGTATCGGATTCGGTGTGTGGATTTTCATATGTGCTGTTTCGGGATCTTGAAATTATTGAAGTCTGAGACAAAGGCGGAGCTTTGTGAATCGACACCTCTGTTCAAAATTTCCCAAATTTTTAATTTAGAAGCCCCCATTTGGAACCCCAATTTGGGTTCAAGGCTGAAAAAGTTGTCAAAATCTAAATCCTCGACCTCAAAGCTCCTTGAATTAGGCTCATTCAATTTCTACATTGGCGTGATTTATTTATTTATTTATTTTTTGCATCAACCCCCCTCCCTTTCCGCTCTGGTTCTGCTAAGAAAAATGTAAAGAAACGAGTATGTTCATCTTTTAACGTTCTACGTTTTCTATAACGTTTACCTGAACCAATTTGGCTAATTTCTTGTATAACTGACCAATTTCTGGAGAAATTTGCAAATTTTTGAACAGCCCTTCTCCCCCTTTATTTTGATAAAATATTTTTCTCGCTTTTTATATAATAGTGGAAAGTTTTGTGCTAGAAAAGTACACCTAAAAGCGAATTAAGTAGATTTTTTAAAAATTATTTTGGTCAATAAGAGATTTTTTAAAATGATTTTTCCGCACGTCTTAACCCCCCCCCCCATGACCTTCTGGAAGAAAAAGTCAAATAAATAAAACTGTTCCTATTTTGATACTCCATAACTTTTTGCAAGTGTATTTATTTGGGAAGTAACTACTAAAAAGCCAAATTTTGCACCTCTTTACCCGTGGGGGGAGGGGGGTCAACTTTAAAAAGCCACACGCAGATAGATAATGCAGTCTCACATTTGCCTTGAAAGCTCATCTCTAAAGCTCACTATACATACATTTAAGCTTCTAATTCAAGCGCTCATTATATACGACCCAAATTAACTACGAGTACGTGTACGACGATATTAAATTTCACACAATATTTACGATCTTCGTGAACCAGATATCTAGTTTTTTTTAAATGCGCAACTAGAATATGGAAGAAGGTGTGAATACAAAAAAAAAAAAAAAAAGAAAAAAAAACACACCAAGAAATACGGGAAAAAGAAGAAAGGTCTAATTAGGAATAATAATCGATAATACCAAGTATTACGTACAAGGTGAAAATCCACGTTCGCGATACCACTTCTTAGACCATTATAAGAAATTTTAATTGATGAAAAATAACTTTTCGCGTTAACTTAAAAGTAATGTAACTGCTAAAACTTTTCGACCTTATGAATAATGAATGGAACAGATAACACAGCTGCCATCGAAGTTAATTTCCTGTCATAAGTAGAATGCTTGATTATCTTAAATAGTTAACAACTGCGATATAAACTTTCTTACTTATACTTTATAGCCTAAATACGCTGTATATCCGCGCGCCAAATATAAATCTTTTTCAAACTTCACAAGCCATTTTTAGCGACAAACGGAAGATAATAGGTATAATCTGGTTATACTTTCCAGATATCTTCTACCCTTTCGTCTTCCTTTCTGCCCGCTCTCACTACCCTGTCAACTAACCAACCGACACACACTTCTCCACATATACGTATTACGTTCGCTTATAATAAAGCAAGATAGACGGTTTAACACGGGCGCACATATCCGATTATTAACTTTTATGTACACGCCGCTCGTCGTCGTTCGTCGCCTGGCTGTTTAAAAAAACGCAACGCGTACGACGCGTCCCGACGCCGCTTAAATACGTAAACACGAACACGATAAACCCTTTTTCGCTAGACTAAAGGAAGTAGTGTCATCTTTGTCGAATTTACTTAAAACTTGGCTCGTTTACGTACACGAGCATCTTTAAGAGTACACTAAAATCACAACCCTCTTCCATTGCACCTAAAAATATATTTCGCAATAAGGTTTTAATTTTCCGACCATATAAGTACATCTACATACCGAGTACATTTGCCACCGGGAATATCTAAAGCCTAGCGCTAAATTTTTTCAAATGACTGCTCCACTAACGAAAAATGAACATATTTTTTTTTCTACCCTTTATACATAAAAATACTATTAAACATATACCGAACAGATGAAATTTAAATTTCATTTTTTTCCTTTCTCTCTTCGGCTTAGCTCCCCTTTTTTTTTATCTCACTTATTTTTTTTTTTCTTTTCACATCGTCCTTAATAAAGCTACTTTTAACTTTGCATAATATGAAAAATCCATTTTAAATGAAAAAAATATTCTTCGAATACGATGGCTGTACTTAACGTAAGTTTTACGTTTACGCGACAAATTACTTTTTTTTTTTTCATGAATTCGTAATATACAGATCCTCTTTCTTATTTACTTTGCTTTGTGTTTTTCGACGCGTCGCGTTGTGAGAAAAATTCGATATGCTCACTCGAACTTAAACGAAACAGATTAATTTTCAAAGCACGTATGCGAAATTAAAATTCGAATAAAATTTTTCAAAACAAATGAAAATAAATTGGAAATACGTCATAAGTCAGCGGAAAGGTGAATGATGAAATGAATGACTTGATGTTTCTTTTCTTCAAAATGATTCACGTTAGAGGTATCGGAATGAAAGCTGAGAAATCTAAATTAAATACGTTGCAAACCTTCATAATCTGATGAGCAGGTTTCGCCGGAGGGGGGGGGGAGGGGAGCAAAAAAGAAGATTGTTCGTGGACCCGCGGTTTATAAAGGGACTCGAAGATGTCTGTTAGAAAAGAGCTCACTGATTTCAAAAATTGCGAATATTGAATATTTCCTAGATCTAAATCCTAGATCCAATTTTCTCCGAACAACCCTAAATTTATGAACAAAAATGTAAGATTCAGATCAGTTTAGTATAAGCTTCACACTTTTTAAAGGGACTGTTTGGAGATTACTTTGCAGATGAAAATGTCGAAATTTTCATAGTACATTCTAAATTCATTTTTGATGTGTAATCCTTAATTTCAGAGCGAAACCTATCTTTCTTACTTTTTAATTTACCTTACAACTTCTGATTTCTTATCGGCCGATTTCGACTTGAATACTGTTTAGTAATTTAAAAAGCTGTCCTTTTTTTCTCCGCTTGCTTTCTGACAATATCTCATTCAAAATTCAAGATAAAGCGTTGTTTAACAATTTTCCAAAATAAAAATAATTTACAATTTTTTACGACTTTTTCTTTACGTTGTCTATGCGGTTTTCTACATAAAAAAATTTCACGAGGTCGGTAATACTAAAAATAATTGCCAGATGTTTAATTTTTAGTCTTATTTCTTGTGCCATTTTGTTAATAAAAACCCAGGCTATTACGGTCTATCGACAATAGTATAGAAATACATCAGAAACACCTCGCCTGCTTTATCCTTACCCCTTAATTGGTTCTGTCTCTAGCCGCGCCCACTTTCCCCTCTTTTCCTTCTCACCTCACAAACCTCTCCAAGCCCTCACTCTAGTAATTTCCGTACCTCTCATTCTCTCTCATCCTACATTCTTTATTTCCACGGGAGCCTGCTTGTCTCCAGCTTTATAAAATTTTTGCAAAATTTGAGTCCCGCTACCCTTCCCCCTCCCCTCACTCTTGCTCAGCCAGCACATTGTAACCTAATTTAATGTAAATACTGGTCACAGCGGAAAGAGGATTTTAGAAAATTTTTTTGTAAATATTTACTCACCTAAAAAGCTTTTAAAACGGATTTTACGTGCAGCACTTTTTTTGAAAATTTTCCTATAATCTGAAATTGGTTGAGATTTTTATAAGTTATGACGATAATCAGCTGATTTGACATCGGATAGTTTACAGTTGTTGTTGTTGTTATTATTTGTTAGTGAAAATATTATCAACTTTCAGAGGTTGAGGTCAGTTGAAATCATCCAATCAAAATGCACGACTCTCTTGCGTAATATATATCAGTAATTATTTACCAAATCCTCTCACGTCTGTGGTCACAATGTGTCCACCAGTAAGGTATCTTGGCATTTTAGTGTCTGAGGGGTGCCACTTTCAGTTGCATAAAGTAGCTTTTATCTTAGGTTACGTTACGAAGTGCTTGTCTACCTAGAGTAAGGGAAAGGAAAGGAAGGAGAGACATAACTTAAATTTTGCAAAAGTTGATAAAATCGAAGAAAAGTATGGATGGGAGAGAGGGAGGGAGAGAGGGTGCGAGTGAGGAAGAGGTGAAGGAGTGCTAGAACGCGGGTTTGGTGAGGGGGAAAGGTGAAAAGGTAGTGAAAGCAAAGTGGGTGAAGATAGGGGCAGAACCAAGTAATGGGGGGGGGGGTAGGAGAGGAAAAGTTCTCATTGTATTTCGACACTACTATCAACCTAAGGCAAATGAGGGGAGAATATCAACATCCGTTTTTTTTTTTTCAGAAACTAAGAATCATTTGCTCAGCTGGATACCGACAAAAATTGCTAAAATTCAGCCAATAGGCTTAGATTGGCGATGGATTAAATATATATGATTCGGGACGACCGTGGGTTAAAATTCTGTCGTGCCCAAATTGTGGGAGAGGGGGTGTTGAGGGGCAAAAATGGTATAAATTGTTGGTTTACCAACCAATCGATGGAGAATCAAAATTTGTATAATTCGTTTAAGAATCACCCTACGTCTATGGGGGAGTGGGGGGTTCTTCTTATTGGCCTCGAAAATAGTTAGTTCCTCTCATACCTCTACCCTCAAATTGAATTTAGGATTGAAATTTTTGTATGCAGCATTTAGTCGGTACTGTGGAGTACCTTTTGAAGTTTTCGACTTCGGCTATTTTGCATTCCCCTCCCTCCAACAACCCCAAAAAAGTGGTTTTTGATTAGGTTTTCTTTAGCTGAGGTCTGTCCCATGCGTATCTAAACTCCAAATTAAGCCAGTAAGGATGAAATTTAGCATACAGATTTAGTAGGAAGATTGAATGTGCTTTTTGGGTGTTTCGACTCTTCAATCCCTTTTCACTCCTTCACAGCTATAAAAATCAGTTATTTTTAGTGGTTTTTACTAATTCTTGAATTTTTTCTACTCACATCTCCCTTTAAATTGAGTCAAAAGTTAAAATTTAGTATGTGGGTTGATAGGTGTCCTAAATACTTATACCTTTTGTGAGTTTCAATTATTCACGTCCAAATCAACTTTTTCCCGTGCCCCCCCCCCATAACTTATTTTCAGTGCTTTCGTGTAACTCTAGTATTTCACGATTATTAGACTGAGAAAGCTCTTCATGAATTTTTTTTCTCGTATAATATTTCGTATATTGAACAGTGCTTGCAATACGAGATGCATCAAAAATATTTATTCAAGGATTTGAAAAATTTACTTAATTGTTCGTAGGTTATATACGTGAATATCTCGTTATTCGGTTGGTTAGTACGTTTGTGGTACGAGTTATTTGTTAATGCGTCGAAATTCGAGCCGTGATATGTAGACAGGGCGCCCTTATCAGTCTTCAGTTGTAATAATAACCCCTATATCATTTTCCTCGTATGATTATTAGTATAATTTAAAAAATTCGTTTTTATAACGCTTTGTTAGCTCATTAAATAATTAATTATTAGATTTTTTGCCATTTTTCACGATGGCGTTAAATTTATTATTATGCGAAGTGTAAATAGACTCTCTGAGGTATAATAATCAAACGCGACGCTTCCATTTCGCTTTTTAATTTATGCAAATTCGAATGACGATTTTCCAAGCGCGTTTTTAATTGTAAAGTATCCCGCACTAGAAGGATTAAAACTACCGAAAACACGTTTTACTCTAGATTTTATCAATCATGGTTCAAATTCGCAGATTCATCGTATTCGTGGTTTCATTCAGAAAGTCAAACTGTCTTATGTCTTTTATCAAGTTTACGAAGAATGAGGATTAAGTAATTTTAAATGTATAATAGGCACAGCTTCCTATTTATATTTTGAAAAAAATATTAGATTGTTGGTACGAGTAAGGTAATTTGGCAGTAGTAGTACTCCAGGACGTAAACAAATAGTGTTCACTTGGTGTTCGTAACGAACGACGCACTACAAAATGCGGTCTCTGTGGCGTTTTGAATGTTTTCAGCTTTACTGAAGCAATAAGTTTAAGTACTAGCACACAAAGGACAAAAGATTGTGTCGGTGGAGCACTCAAGAATGCTGAAAAGGGGAGGGGGATCCAAACTTTTTACGTGTGATGAGATGAGTTGTAATTTTTGTTATCATTTGTAGGTATAGGAAATGAAAAGCAAAAATCCATTTTGAGGGTCCTATAAAACTATTAAGACCATTTTTGGCCATGTCGATTTTATTTTTATTTTATTTTTATTTTTATTTTTTTCACCCAAAGAATAAATTACTAACTCTACTCGATACGTATCAAAATCGATTAAATTTGGCCAATAGGCCCAGATTGTTTCTAGATTATATTTTATATAAGAGTAGGAATGACCTCAAGTCAAAATTCAGTCATGTTCTTGTAGGAGGACTGCAGGGGACTGAAAATCGTAAAAATTGTTCGTTTCTGAGCTAATCGATAGAAAATCAAAAGTTGTATAGCGTATCCAAAAAGTCAGCATTTTAGATCATCAAAGGTGCAGAATGTGAAGGGTGTCTTTCTTTTTTGACTTTCGAAAAAGTCCTTTTCTCGCATATGTCCCCCTCCAAGTTGAAGTAGGGGACTGAAATTTAGTATGAAGGTTTATTAGAGTACTAATAAATGTGCTTTCTCGAGGATTTAAGCTTTTCAGCCCCATTGCACCCCATCACAACTCTAACAAGGTAGTTTTTAGGCGATTTTTTGAGTTTATCTTCCTATACCTTATCTCCAAATTGAGCTAGTGAGTTGAAATTTGATATGTAGATTTAGTAGCGATCATAGACATTCCTTTTGATGGTTTCAGCTATTCACTTCAGTATCTACCTGTACCCATATGGCACTATCACTGATTAAGAAAAGGGTGTAGTGGAATGTTCCTTTTCTTAATTCCTTGAGTAGAATATTTTACGTATTTCTAAAATTTTCCAAAAATAATTCTCAAAATGCAACGCATCAAGATGCTTTTCCCCTCTCTTAACGCCTAGCTCCCAAAATTATTAATTCAATTTGTCGTATTTCTCTTACAGAAGATCGATTTGCTCATTCAAAGAAAGCTAGCAATTACGAAAGTTTCTGCGCTTATTTATGTGTAAAAAATTTTTTGAAATTGTGAGAATTCGATTTCTTCTTATCACGGTGAATTGTGTATTTGCAAAATACATATTAATGCGAAATACTAACGATACTTTGCCTTTCGATATTTTCGTGTAGTCTGGGTTGCAATACTGTTGAGCATGGGCGACGAATTATCACTATCACATTAAAACACTTTGTATAGTGTACTATTTTTAAAGCGGATAAAGTTGATTTTGTTATTTGTGTACAAAAACCTCCGCAGTATAAATTCCAAAAGGACCTATCTGTAGGTATTCGATATTTTTGGTATCATTTGTCACGTATAAGAATATGAAAGATGTGTGGATGTACGTTGTATACTTGGATTACTTACCCACGTAACGTCATTTTTATTCAGTTGAACTACACCTACTATACGAATTCATATACTATGATCATGTTGGTGGTATTTTTAGCCTGATTTTCTATGCCATATTGTTAATGAAAACCAGGCTGTGACGGATGATAGTGGGAGTATCAACGAAAAACCCGTTTTAGGGTCGTAGAATACCATTGAGACCATTTTTGGCCATGTCAAATATTTATTCCGTTGATTTTTTTTATTTGTTTCCCCCCCCCCCCC
>FIZR01022077.1:0-20275 GCA_900060175.1 Ferrisia virgata
GTAGGTACCTATCTATCTAACATATCAACATTCGAAAACCAGTTCAAAACGTTGATGAAAGATAGATAGATTCGTACCTATCGATTTGAAAATACCCGAAACTGTGCAGAGTTAAAAAGTACGCATTACAACGCGAGGGATAAATTCAAACAATGAGAAAAATCGCCCAAAAAACCCTTGGAGGGGGGGAGGTGCAACTGCTCTGAAAAGTTTAACCCCCAAACAGCATATATAGAAATCTACAAATCAAATTTCAAACTTCTGCTCAATTTGAAGGGAAGATAAGGGAGAAAAGGCCTGTTTTCAAGGTCAAAAAGGAAAAAATTCCTCACATCTCTTCTCCTAATTTACTCAGTAAGCTGATTTTTGGATATGTTACACGAATTTTGACTTTCCAATGATTGGCATTAAAAAGAAAAATTTTTGAAATTTGTGACCGTCAGCATCCCCTCCTCAAAATCTGGGCATAATTAAATATTGACCCGAGGGCATCCACACTCAAATATAATAAATCCGCCACCAATCCAACCCTACTGCCCAAATTTGATCGATTTTTGTTGGTATTGAGCTGAGCATATAATTTTTATTCCTGGCAAGGGGGAGAGGAGGGAAAAAAATTAAAAGTAATGAATCACAAACGTGGCCAAAAATGGTTTCAATAGGACACTAATACGTATTTCGTTGATACTTCCCCCCTCCCCCTTTACCACAGATCGATATTCTGTAATAGCCTAGTTTTCAATAATAATATAACAAAGAAAATCAGACTAAAAATCAACAAAAAAACTGGAATAAAAATCAATAGGTTTAAGAAAATGACTTGGAAAATTTTTTTCTAAAAATAGCTTTAATATAACTTTTTAACCACAAATACCTTTTGAAATAATTTTCGAACTCGGGTGTCCTTTTAGAGATCATGTGAAAAATACCATTTGTTCGTGTACCTACTCGAATATTTTGAAAAAAAAAAAATGAAGACATTTTATTTTTGAAAACTTGTTATACAGAGATTATCTTTTCTGCAAAAAAAAAATAAAAAACTATTTAGAAACCTGTAATCTTTCATTTTCAGGGTGTAAAATGATGAAAAAATTGTTGAAAATGCCACTTCACAGCTCAAAAAACGTGAATAACAAAAAATCTTAACTAAGCATTTATTTTCCGCTTTTTGAACGTAAACTGGCGAAAAAAAACACTCGAAATGGCAATTTACACCACAGAAAATGCAAAAAATAAAAAAAAATCGTAAAAAAATAATAACGTTATAAGTTATGAAAAAATATTCAAAATGTAATTTTGCAGCTCAAAAACTCAAACATCTGAAAAAATTTCAAAAAGAATGGAATCATTAAAAAAATCTCTAAAACAACCATTTTACAGCTCAAAAAAGGTGAAAATTGGAAAAACTATTCAGAAAAAAACAATTCTTTGTGTTTTTTACGTAAAATGAACGAAAATCATTTGAAAAAAAAAAGAAAATCTTTTCACAAGTCACCGATTTTTCAATTTGAAGATATAAGATGATGAAACCAATCACTTATAATTTTGACTTGATTATTTAGAGACGTGAAAATTTTTCAAGTCAAAATGTCACATTGAAATTCTGAATACGTAAAATACGAAAAAAATTCGAAACTGTCTTGAAAGGGTTCAATCTGAGCCTGTATGGGCACTTTTTATATAATCATATAACAATTTTCTATCCTCAAAGAACTTTAAAAAGTATGTTTTTGGGCATTTTTAGTAAACTGGTCTTCAATACAGTTCTCTATAACACATTTAAAAATTTTTAAGAAACACAATTAAAATCGATGGTCATACTTCAGATTTCAAACTTGTCATCGCCGAATATTCACTCTTCTATAGAATCAGAAATGTGAATTTTGAAGTTTTGAAAATAAAATGCTCTGCACTTTTCACTTTTATCTGAACTCAACCTAAATGTTCGAAAAAGGCGAACCTTGTTTATAGTAAATAATGCATTTTTTACCCTGGCTTTTTATATCATATTTGTCATTGAAAACTAGGCTATTACAGTCTATCGACCAACAGCGGATGAGAGGGGGAATATCAACAAAATTCGTTTTGGAATCCTAGAAGACTGTAATACCATTAGGACCATTTTTGGACATGTCAGATATTTATTTTATTACTTTTTTCCCCCGGCCCCAATTTGGGGGAGGGGGTGTTGAGGGGTCAAGAACGAAAAAATTGTCCTTTTTTAAGCCAATTGATAAGCAATCAAAAGATATATCACAAATCGAAAAATCAACCTCCCAAGTTAATTAGGAGAGGAGATATGGGGGTTTCCCCGTTTTTGAGCTTGAAAAAGGGCTGTTCCTCCTCTCCAAATTGAGTTGAGAAGTTGAAATTTGGTATGTCTCTCACAATCCCAAAAAAGTGGTTTTTTGATCGATTTTTCTAATTTTTAGAGTTTGTTCCTCGCAAAACTCCCCTCCAAATTGGGCTAGGGAGTTTAAATTAGTTATGTACATTCAGTAAGGGCCCTAAATGTGACTTTGGAGGGTTTAGACTTTTTAGCCACATTGAACCCTTCCTACCAGCAATGCTTTTTTTCAATTCTCATGATTGTAATATGTTATAAAAATCAGGTTGAAAATGAATTTTTTTTTTCATTTTTTCAGTAAGCTTGTTATGAGGGAAACTGAAAAAACTATTTAAAAATTTTCCAAACTCCTCTTTTCCGTGAAATTATATTTCCTCTTCTTTTTCGATCATTATAAAGAAAACCACACGATTGCAACTTAAAAAGAAGAGAATTGCATGCAGCTCACTGTTCTTAAACGTACGTTGTGTTATACCAATAAATTTCTCCATATTTACAACAGAATCGCGCGCAGAACAGGACGAATGACATAACGAATTGTGAAGTGTGTTTGGCGACGATAATGCAAAAAAAAAAAAAAACTAATTTATTATCAGCATGTTTGGAATAATCGTTATACACCACTCCGTATCGTGAATCGTGTTTAAAACGATGGTATTCCCTCTACACCACGTTTCGGACCTTTCTTTCTGATCGCCCATCATTTTCGACTCAACTTCACCTACTCGACTGAGACTCTTCGAGATGAGAAAATTCCCCACCGTTAGTGGCCAATTCACGCGGATATTTTCAATAATAAAACGTCTACTACTGCTAGAAGTAAGGAATAGAAGAGGTACCACAGAGAAAAGAAGACTCATCGATCACTGTAGATGGTATTAAAAAAAAAAACCCACATTTTTATTATACTTACCGAAGATAAAGTCGAGTTAGGGTTCTTCTACGTATACTTTACGCTTCAGCGAAAATCATCGATATACTTAAACATACATGTACCGTACTCCCATAAAAACATACCTCTTGTAAATAAGTAATAATGTACCACGAGCTCGTGAAATTGTCTGCTATGGTGGTGCGTAGCTTATTGTTAGCTAGAAGCGATAGCTGCTTGAATAAACGTGCTTTAAATGAAGCTTCATCAGTGGCAACCATATTGTACTCGTAGGTGGCAGTGTTTGCAAAATTTTTTTCTCCAATTACACAAGGAGGCGAAAAATTTTCATACTTGATGAAGCCTGTGTACAATTTGTTCTCAAATTTTATTCGTACAAGGGGGGAAAAAGCAGGAAAGAAAACCACATAGGTACTAAAGAGACGAAAACTATCTCGAATGTATTCTATACGTGCGTTTAAACTTGGGCTACATAGAATCACGAGTACGTTAGTATTGGTGCTGTAGATTAAAGTAAAATAGTATTCGTACATTGTTCGTTTCCGTATCAAAAGCTTGCGAAATTTTCATTCACGGATTACACCTTTGGCATAATAATATAGCCGAAATTCGTTTAACGTAATGTTCTTCATACACTGTACAAAGGCGTGTGGCAAACTTGTTACCAAACACGAAAGCAATAAAGTTTCAAGTTATTAAAATTATACGCGCAGATAGGTAAATACGAGAATTGCCTGCATATGTGATATGCGTAAAGTAACTTGGTACACGGACGCATAAATTTATATGAATGTAGATAGGTAGGTATAACTACGTAACTAGGTATACAGTGAAGGTGAAGTAAAGGTTAACCTACGTAATCATCACATCGGCTTGGAAAATATTAAATCGAGGGAAACGAGAATTTTCAATCAAATAATGTATTTCAAAAAAAAAATAAAAAATAAAAAAATACAAGACCCAAGAATAAAGCAGCTTTGTTCATCCTCAAACTAGAATTTTTTTTTCGAATTTTTTTGATCTTCTTCATCAGAGATAAAGATTTGGAATATTCCTAAAGCAGCTTTCAATGCTAAAAAATAAAGAAATTTTCCATCCTCAAACAGACTATCTAAAAGTGGGATTTCACGACTAACAAATAGCATTTTTTTACATTGCAGGAGAAACTTATAGTTTTCATAAATGAAAAAAAAAACATCATTTTCCTCAACTATAAAAAAATTGACTGAATTGAAGGCAAATTTTAATCACTCAAGTCATCTTGAGTTATAAAAGAATTACATTCGAAACAAGCTCAAATTTCTATAATTTATTCTTTTTATTCATGAACTTTTGTACTCCGTAGTGTTTATTGAATTCATTATCTAAATTTGAAAAAAAAAAATTTTTAGCCTGATTTTGGTAAAGGATTAAAATTAAGTATATTGATTGAAAAAAACATTGCTATTTTTGTAGGGATGAAAAGTAATTTTAAAGTGCACAATTCAGACCATCAAATGCCACTTTTAGAACCCCGCTAAAAAAATTAGATTCATATACAAGAAATAAAGCACAACTTTCGTTCTCGCTTGACCAAGGCTATTCGCAATAAGAACCACCAAAAAACACATTTTCGGAGCTGGAGGAGGTGCAATGAGGCTAAAAAGTCGAAACCCCCAAAATACACATCTATCATTCCTATCAAGTGTACATACCAAATTTTGACTTCCTAGCTCAATTTGGAGGGGAGTTATGCCAGGAACAACTTCAAAACATCAGAAAAATTAACCAAAAATATTTTCGGGACTGCGAGGGAGACGTGAGGCTGAGAAGTTGAATCCCCCCTTCCGTTACATTCATGGGCCCTACCAAGTCTACATACCAAATTTCAATTCCCTAGCTCACTTTGGATGGGAGATAGGGGAAGAACAGCCCTTTTCGAAGTCAAAAAGGGGAGAACTACTCATATATCCCCTCCTAATTGACTTAGGAGGGTAATTTTTTATACAACTTTGGATGGCCTATTTATTGGTTCAAAATGGTGCAGTTTTCGCGATTTTAGCCCTTCAGCACCCCCTCTCACACATGTGGACACGACTGAAATTTTGACCAGAGATCAACCTTACTCCGGAATATCAAATTTGCTGCTAATCGAAGCCTATTCCCCAAGTTTGATTGATTTGAAATGGATGAAGAACCAACTCAAGAGCCTGCAGAAATCGCTCGAGAATCCATTTTTTGGTGAATCTGTGAACGAGTAAGAAAGTAATGAACACGTTGCCCCCCCCCCCAGTACATATATACATCTCCATTTAAATCTACACGATTAATTTTAGCCACCAATTAAAGAGGCATCCACAAACTGGAGAACAACTTTTTTGAGTTTAAAAAGGAGAAGGACTTGGAAAGCTTTTTTGGGGGGATTTTTAGATCCTCCATTGGTTGGTTCAAAAACAATCAATTTTTACCATTTTTATCCCCCCACCTCGTTTTTAAATTTTAATCAATCTATGTAATACTACTGGTTGAATTGGAGTAGCTAATAAGAAATTATTTCTCTTACGGCCAAAAATGGTGTTATGGGCTCCTTCCCTCTCCCCCCCCCGTAGCACCTTGCATTCACGAGCGGTGGTAATTGCTTGGGAAAGGATCGTTAATTAAACCCTTAAAATGTAAGATAAAAGTAAAACAGCTCATAAATTGCTACATGAAAATCTTTCAGGAACCTGAAAAATCATTGGTTTAAGATTGTTAAACATCGAATCGGTCATAAAAATTCATAAAACGTCAATCTCTTGCGACTGGAAATCAATAACAAAACTAACGTCGTGCTTGATGGAGTATTTCAAAACAATATAGTAAAAATAGCACTATCTTTCTGAGAATTTTTGACAACAAGTTACATTTTTATAATTTTAATTGCTATTTTCGGCTCAATGAAGTATAATTTTCAAAGTTATTCCTAAATTTTTTCACCAACCATCATTAAATTCTTTTCAGGAATTTCCGTATAATTTTGATTATTTTTATAATAACTTTTTTAGTATTTATGACGCTTTCTCTTATTTTTCGTCATACTGATCTATCCATCTCAACGTACACAATAGGCCTACACTAAGGTGTCCCTTATTTCTCGAAAGTTGGAATTTCGAAACGAGTACCTCCTGAATTTTTTCCTTTTGCCTCCAAAACACCTTTAAGCTGCGTTTGGACCAAATCGAAGCAAGTTGAACCGTGCCGACTGGGCCCTTCAAGTCACGTATTTTTACCAAATTTCCAAGTAAGGCGAGTTTTTCAATTTTTGAGTTTTTTCAAAAAAAGAACATAACATCGTGTACGACACAACAAACTGAGCTTAAAGCATAAAAAAATTTTTTTTGCCCAACATCAAAAATGCAGGAGTTATGAGAGATCAAAGATTGACAAAAATATCCATGCTTCCGAAACAAGCGCGAGGGAGAGTTAACAAGGGAACTAATTTCCCCATTTCAACTATTATTATAGTGCATATTTACTTTGAATGGGAAATGTACCATACAAAATTTAAGCACCTTACCTCAAAGGGAGGGTAGTACTAGGGATTCTCTAGCACCTTTTGAGGTAAGGGGCTCAAATTTTGCTTGTTGTATTTCCCCTTCGAAATAAATATCCTCAGTAAATAAGGTTGAAATCGGTGAATTGATTCCCTTCCAGACCTTCCTTGAGGCTTATTTCAGAAATAAGGATATTTTTGTCGATCTTTGATCTCTCATAACTCCTACAATTTTGCTCCTAGGAGAAATAATTAATTAAATGTTTTATGCTCAGTTTTATGTGCTGTGTAAGATGGTATCTTTATTTTTTGAAAAAATTCAAAAATTGAAAAACTTGAGGAAATTTGGTAAGTATAGGTGACTTGAAGGCCAAGTCGTCACGGGTTAACGCACTTCAATTCGGTCAATATTCAGCTTAAAAGTGTTCGGAGGGTAAACGGTAAAAAATTTGAGATTCCTACTTTCATAAAATAAAGGTCACCTTAGCCTACACTTATTCACAAACAATAATTCCAACATGGTATGATTCCTCCAATGTACGAGTATTTCTACCAATACTTCAAGTTTTCAAAACATCGATTTAATTACTCTCAACACTGATGCTTACTATCGATATTTAATCTTTCCATGATCCAATCAGATATCATCTTCTCGATCTTTTATAAAAAAAAAAAAATAAATAAATAAATAAAAAAATGTTAGTACCGACGCAACGTAGGTATAATTTTGAGAAAATATCCATATTTAAATTAGAAAATTAAGCTAAAATTGTAACGTATGAGAATACGACACCAGCTACGAGTATATTTTAAGAGTAATCGCACACGTACCATGCCACGAGTAGCTGCTACGTTAATGCACGATCATGATTAGTTTTCGTCGCATCAGTATAAATTAAACAAAGATGACATTAGTATACATGTAGATTAATGTAATGAGTTGTTTTGAAACGTACATACATAATTATAAATCTGACGACGAGTAGACGAGCACAGAAACAAAGGGAAGAAAAAAAGAGACAGAGAGAAAGAAACAGTGTCATTTTACTTGGTAAAACGAAAGTAATTCGACTATAACACGCGATTGAATTTCATTAAAACGTCGTCTACGTCGTCATTGTCGTAAGTACTCGTATACTTCGGCGATATAATTCTCTATAAGTATAGATGCATTTAACCCTAGGAAGGCTGAGCGAGTCGCGTCGAGTAGATCTATACCATGGTACACTACATAGTACGTATACCTACTACGTGAAAAGTGAAGAAAGCTTTTTCTTTGATAGCGTTGGTGATGGTGATGGCGATGTCGCATACATGAATTGAGAAAGGACGCTGACGCGAACGAGTACGAGCACGAATATATGGTTTTATATTATATATAAAAGAAGCGTAATTAAAGTCACGTTGAGAATGAAGTTCGCATTCTAGACACAATGGCCCAACATTAAAAATAACTCATGGTAATAACGGCGTTTTTTGTTCCGTTTTCCTTGTTCGCTTTTCGCTTAAAATTCAGCGACGCCAAGATGAAAATAAACGTAACTCGATTTTCGCCGCAGATAAGTGTTCATTTGCGATTATAATAAGTAAATAATATACCCCAACGTTCGTGTGCAACGTATCATTTTTTTATATGCATATATATACATATATAAGTATCTGTATTGCTAAATTTTTGTACTCACTTATTAAAGTATAATTGTACGAAATTTTAAAACTTTTGTTGAAAAACAAAGGGAAGCATTTTGAATTGATTTTAGTACCATTTTCCTTCACCCAGGACACACATTTACATACGATAAAAAATATATACATATCATTAATTAATTTTGATGTGACATTTTGTAATACGTTCTCGATATGAAATAATCAAATTTTTCCGATTAATTACAACGAAATTGTTCGAAATGCAGTTTCGATCATTTTACGTACAAATTCCAAATTTCATTCAATTTTAAACTTATTAAAGGTACATGGGGCAGCATATTATCGATAAATATTGAAAAAAAATTATCGAAAAGAATGGCAAGGTTCGTGTACTGTCTTGTCACTTCGAACACCTTATCATTCGGTTTGAAATTTTGCTAATTTTTATCACCTGTAGATATTCGAAAGTGTGTCGATGTCGTAGTAAGTATATTTGGTCACGTACGCGTAAATATAATTTTTTTTTCTTTTATCCGCGTTACCTATTAAATTATTATTACGAATTATTTGAACGCGTTTGTTAAAAATATTCTGGGTCAATTCAATAATCTATTATATCTCCTACTAATTATGATGCAATATAAGACTGGGTTTTGAAAGTTTACTTTTTGTAAATATTAAAGTTTAGATTTGTGCAAGTTTCTGGAAAACTTGTGTGAAAAACTTCGATTACCTACTTAATTTTTTATCATATATATTTATTTTTTTATTCATTTTTTATAAAGCAAACTCGCTGATTCCGAACGGCAAAGTTAATACTGGATGATCAACTAGTGAGCTAGAAAGTAAGCTATTATAAGAAATGAGGGGTCTGTAACAAGACCCTTACTCAACCTCCTTTTAGTTAAAAATTTCAACATTTGAATGAAGAAAATCTGCATTTTTTTTTTTCAACTTTTTTGATTTTAATGTGTAACAGCAGACAACAGTAAACCAAAAAAAAAAAATTCCCTACTTTTTTTTGTTTTTCAGAGAGTTTATTTTAAAAAATTATATATTTCGAATTTTTTTGAAGTGAAAACACAAAAAAATACCTTCATTTATTATATCATAAAAAATTATGAGATTTCGTATTTTTACTCCATTACTTTGAAAAAATTCGAAATAATTGATTTTTTCCATTTTTGAATAGGATTTTAGAGCCTTTGAAAAACAAAAAAAATTTCAAAAAGTTTTTTTTTGTCTCATGTGGTCTATTAAAACATTTCAGCACCAAAAAAATCAAAAAAGAAGAAAGATTCAATTTTTCACGCAAATTTTGAAATTTTAAACTAAAAGGTAGTGGGTAAAGATTAAGTTAGAGACCCCAAATTTTTACCACGTTAATATGACGTCATTTCGCAACTTTTAATACCTAATACCTATTAGAGGGGCCGAATTTCGCTTTTTTTGGAAATACGTGAACGGAGAGGTCACACCAGTTTTGAAATAACTTCAATAATACACTGTAAAAATTTCAGCCCAAAACTCAATTTTTTAAACTTGTAAAACTAATTCAAAGTTGAAAAATTTTTTTAAATTCCCAAAAAATCTGAAACAAATTTTTTTGAAAATTTTTTCCTACAATGTATTTCAAAATCATCATTGGCAACAAGTTATCTTCACTACCTCTCTTTTCAAGAGCTTTTAAAAAATGTCACTTTTAATGTTTTTTCACGATTTTCTGAAAAACATTGAAGGAATTTTTTTTTGAGAAACACTTATCTGAAATAGATATAGGACATCAATTTTAGACGATTAAAAGCAATATTTAAATTTTATTTCGGATGTAGAATTTTTCAGGAGTGCTTAAAAATGTTCTTTTTGTGTTTTTTCAAGAATATTTTCACCCGAGCAAAAATTTTTTTCAAGCAAATTTTTTAGTGAAATAGACCGATTTTACTTACTTTTGACCATTTAAGATTTGTTTTCCTCACTTTTGTCCTTCACAGGAGTTCTCAATCGGTATTCCAGCATGCAAAAATGCAATACAAATAGTTCAAAAAAAGATGAAAAAATTAAAAATTGTCTTAAGAATCTAAAATAGATGAAATATATTACTTTTGATGAATTTTTTTTCGAAAAATCATTTTCTCCATTGTTTATAAATTTATTTTAAAATATGTAAAAAAAGACCTTTCTTGAGAGACTCTGAAAAATCGTATGCGTAGGATAAAATGTCCCGCATCCTTTTCAGGAGGGTGTTTCTCAAAAATAATTTTCTTCACTGTTTTCCAAATAATCGTGAAAAAAACGCCAAAAGTGACTTTTTTAAAGAATCTCTGAAAAGAGTTGTAATAGTGAAAACTTGTTAACAATGGTCATTTTGAGTTCAAATAGATATAATAATTCAGTTAAAAAAAAAAAATATCCAAAAACTTTTTCATTCAATTTTTTGAAAATTTTCGAACTTTGAGTGAGTTTAGAAAGTTTAAAAAACCAGTTTAGGGAATTGAAATTTTTACCACATGCTTTTGAGGTGATTTTGCAACTATTGTAAACTCCACCGTTCGCAGATTTCCAAAAAATGCAAAATTCAGCCAACCCTAGTACCTATGGACAAGATACGTGGTTTGGCCCTCGTCTTCAGATTTTGGAAGTAATCATGGAACATTGCTGGGAAAGAAAACATCACATCTTTTCTCCGAATTGACGCAGGAAACTAATTTTTGGATATGTTATGTTACTTTTGAGTCTCCATCCATTAAGTCAGGAACGAGTAATTTTAGTGATTTTTGCTTCTCAAAACTTCTTCCTCTAAATTTGGACATGACTGAATTTGGACCCAAGGTTATCTTCACCCATATATAGCCAATCTGCTGCCAATCCAAACCTACTGGAAAAATTTGAACGATTTTGCTCGATATAGGGCGATAAATGATTTTACCCTGTGATAATAAGAGAAAATAAGAATAAATAACTAACATGGTTAAAAATGATCTCAATGGTCTTCAAGGATCTCAAAACAGACTTATTTTGACATTCGATTTTGTAACCCCCCCCCCTACCTATTTCACAGTAAATTGATGCTCCGTTACAGTTCAATTTTTTTTTTTTTTTTTTTTTTTTTTTTTTTGGAATAATCAGACATAGAAGATCGGGCTAATTAAAATGTCACTGTGGAAACTGAAAAAATTTTGAAATATCTCTTAACGCTGTGCTAATTTATTATTAGATCTTGCAAATGCTTTCTCATTTGTTACTCCATTTTAAATAACGCCTTTTGAACAATACAGTAATTATTATGCAATTGTACACTTTCAAAAATTCGAGTTTTATGAAATATTTCTGTCCAAAAACCGGTTTCATTTTCGCTGCAGAAATAACCAGTTCATGAATCAACGTTACCTTTGTTTTTTTACTTTTTACAAGATTTAAATATGATTACTTTCGGTTTCATTCACTTCTATACAATTGAACTGGTTTACCGCGCATACAATAACCATTTAAAACCAGTTAGAAGAGCTGATTTCATTTTATAAAAATTTGGAATCACGAAAAATTGATTTAAGTGTTTTCATTCGGTGAAAATTATGCATCGTCAACTTTCATGAATATCACTCGAAGACCGGTTTCATCATCACAAAAGGAACCGGTTTCCGACTCAAGACAGGTGTTTTTTTTACAAACTTTATAGTTATAATAAAAAGAACGCAACTCAGTTTTATGCGATTCTATTTGATCAAACCTCTTTATGACCGATACAAAACCCATATAAATCAGTTTGGTGAGTTGACTTTATTTCATCAAACTCCAAGATCTAGAATTACACAATTTGAATTGAATTACAACGTTTTCACTCTGTAAAAAATTCATCATCAATTTCGAAAACCGGTTCTAGAAATTATATTTTCATTCTCAATCTCAAAGATCGAATTGAGGGTTGAAATGAAACATTTTAGTATTTGAAACTGGTTCGCTTATCATCGTACAAAATTTGAAAATAATTTCATAACTGGTTTTGAAAATAGACAGCGTACCTTTTACGTAGATCCACACCAATCTAAAATATTAAATTGAAATATTTCAAAATCTCAATTTGATGAAACAAAAATGCCCGTAATCTCGATGGCCTTTCAAGAAATCTAGTGATTTCAGAACCGAATAATTATTAATACTTGACAGAAAAGCGATCAAAAAAGTATGTAAATGATCCACTTCGAATAACTTTATTTAAGCGCTATCCGAACCTATTTCGCTCTTCACAACATATTACACTCGGAATTTAATTTTCAAATTAGTGAAATTTTCGAAACTAATGCCATCAAATAAGTATGTATTCAACATTGAAAAAAATATATCTATTTTTCAAATTACGATAGTAAAACAATTAAACGCGAAGGATAGAAAAACATGGGAGAAAAAACATACCACAACTACAATAAAATACATTAGGACAAATTGTACAGCTTTTATAAAATTTACACAATACGACACAACACGTGTATTTCGATTACTCGCCGGTCGCGTGATCTCCAAAAACAGCATCCGCCATACGAAACTCATACATTTAAAGTAAAAGAGAGGACAAAAGCGAGCTAATGCATATTCACAAATACATTCCTCAGAGGATAACTATACCTACAATCAAACGTACACATACTGAACATGTATGAGTATAAAACTATAACGAGAAAAACTTGCGAATATACCCTTTACCTTTCCTATATGCTGCTACGACTATGTGCCATACTGCAAAACAACTCAGCATATAAACAAAATAACGCGAGCACATATACGACTAACACACCGCCTGGCTATCCACAGTTGAACGTGGTGGATGGTGTGGTGGCGTGTCAAGCCAACACCAACAATACTCCACCATACCTTACCTATTCTAAATTAACTTCTCTCTATATAAACCGAACCTTTAATTAAAACGTCTTCGTAAACCAGCACATTTTCGTGACCCGCTAAACAAGCTTAATAAACGTATTGAATGATAAAGCTTTTCCGAGAGCGCAGCAAAACACCATTATTGTATAACCAGACGATCGTTTTTTTTTTTTTGCTTTCTTTTTCCAGGCGAAACACCAGCAGCTATGAAAAACGATGCGAAAACAATAGGCACAGCCGATACTACTTCAAAACCTGAGATCACAAAAGAAGACAATGAAGCGTCGACGTTAAAACTCTCCATACTATTATTTCTTGTTACCTTCATTAACGCAATACCGTAAGCGTTAATGTAAAAATTTATAATAGACTATTTATGAAAATAGTTTCCCTGAGAATGATTTTTTTTTCCTTTATTTTTTTTTGTACTACGTAATGTACTTTGTACCTACTTAGTTAAATCGCGATCGCGAAGTATCGAACTTCTCGTATATTACATGGACTGTTTATCAACTGTTTGAGTAATTTTGTGAAAATTTTTTCTTTTTTTATATATATTTACGTCCCCGTCCCTTCATTGTTTCCTATATCCCTCCAATTTTTTTTTCTTTTTTTTTTTAAATCGTTTGTAAAAATTATTAACTTTATAATTACCCGAATAGCTATGGCTAACCATTAATAACAATTATAATCTTTCGAGTATTTGAGAGCTCTCGTCTTGTATTTTGATTTGATGAAAAAATAAGTACCTTTGGTATCTGGGTGAATTATCGGAATGCACCTGCATGAATATAATATTTTCTACAGTTTGGTTACCAAATCAGCAAACTCGACGATAACTACAACGCATTTGTAATGTAAATACTTTCAAGCCGACGCAACGTGTACAGCTTTGTACATAAATTTGGCAAACATATTTTTTTTGTCCTTGTGAATTTTCGTTTTCACCAAATTCGTGAAAATAATGTATTTTCGTAATTTTCTAAACACATATCAAATAATACACGAACAGTTTCTTTCGATCGATTACAGTCGTTTCGAGTAGATGGATACCTACATATACGAAAATGAACGAAAAATAAAAATGGTATTTGCTGTTTCAAACCACACGCTAAACTATTCAGATATTTTTAACGATATCTAAACTCGATAAAAGTAGGACAAAAAATTGACATTTTTCGATGGGAAATTTTCATGGAAAATAACTTTGTACGTAGGGATGAAAGTATACTGTAGTAATTGACGTATTGGACATTTTTTTCAACTCTTTATTTGCGAATTTATATGCTTAATTAGCCCTCTATCCGACTTTCATTCGGGTCAAAATATTTAAACAGCATAATGATTTAAATTTCTTTCATTCAAAACTCGCAATAACTAATATTTCGAATAACGAAAAAATAAACATCTTTATTTTAGGAGCAATCATAATCCCTGAATTGACTGTGAAATACAGAGTGTTTCGCTTCGATATTACTTCCTTCATACCGCAAGTAAAGCAACTGGAGTTAAATGCATGTGTAATGTTCTGCCTATAATGATTATTGCTGGGGCAAAGATACACCAATCTGAATTTTTTTTCCCCTGAAAATCTGAGGTTATATTCAAAAAATTTTAACTTTTTACTTAAAAATACTAGAGACGTCCGGTTTGTGCCAACATATAACGCGTATATGGTGTTGTGTTTCTTAGCTCCTGTAATGATAAGGTAGGCAAAACATTATACATAAGCCTAATTTGAGTTGCTCGACTTGTGGTATGAAGGAAGTACTATTAAAGCGAAACACACTGTATAAATTTTACCTGGCTGACGTTAAAATGAAGCATATGAACAATAACCAACACTCAGTAACAATCTGAAAAATTTATTCAAAAATATTCAAAAATTTTGAAACTACAGCACAAAAAATCAACATTGCTAATTTACTGGGGCGTTCTAAATCGGAATTTTTCGGAATGAAGAGACAGGTTGAAAAGAATTTCTCAAATACGTCAAAAGACTGCTAAAATTGGGTATGACGTTACAGACTCAGTTCTATAGACTTCCTTATCACATTGAATAAAATAAAATTTGGAAATAAATTTAAGAAAAATTAAAAACATTTAAAAAATCATTTTATTTGAAAAAATTTGAAAATTCTTTCAGAAAATTCAAATTTTGACTCTTCAAACTCCATTTAGAAAACTTTAGGATTTGAATTTGGAACGATAAAAAGCAAAATTGAGAATCCCCTCGCCTCTTTCCATCACATTGGGTTGTATCATTGAACGACACTTAAGCACACTGCTGAAAAGATTAACATAGAATTCTGGAAAATTTTCAATAATGTTGTTTAAATGAGAACTAAAGCCACGTTCATCAGGTTTTTCTAAAAAGGGAATCCTCTGAATTCTGTGCCTCCGATTCGTAAAAAGTTTTGATAGATGCAAACAGCAAGTTTAAAAAAAAACATGGCTAAATTTTCGATTGCTGAAGTATACTTTCGGAGGTCTAAAATTCAAAGCAATGCTATTTCAAAAAAAATTTAATTTCCGAAATCTGTAATTTTTACAACGAATACGAAAATTAATTATAACCAAGCGTTGATGATTGACCATTTCAGAATCTTCAGAAGTTTCAATCTTTTTTTAATTTTCAAACCACCGCCAACGGTATCCTAATCAATTTCGTCAGCTGGGAAATTTGGTTTTGGTGATTAACTAGGTTTTTTCGCAAAATATAAAGCAGCGAAGACAAAAGTGAATTTTTCCCTTTCATAAAAATTTCAAAAAATTAAAAGAACGCTAGAAATTTTTAAAATGTTTCAAGCATTTGATTTTTATAATCAAAATATATTTTTAACCATTCTTGAATATTCCAAAGTTTACACTTAATTTTTTATTTTTCTGCAAAATTTTATAAATCTAAATCGATACCAAAAGCGCTCAAACCAATCTCAGTAGCTAAAAATTGGCTAAGAAAATTTTTCAACGTGTTTTTTTCATCTATCCAAGTTTTTTTTTTCTTTCTAATCAGAGGTGGAGAGTTTTGAAGGTTTTCTTGTAAGTTGAGTAAAAATATTTTCCTTCGATTTAACCCTCAATTTACAATTCTCTCTACACACCTTATACAGGGTGTTTCAGGATATAAGCAAGGGACTTCAGCCAGTGACAAGGCAATACATACCAAGTCTATGTATGTATGTTTGCCTAGCCTGTGTCGCAGGAGCTTATCCACTCTAATTAAAAAAATAAAAAAATGTTTCCAATTTTATATGAGTTATTCAAGCGAGTGTAGCTCAAGAACAAAAATAGGTAGAGATTTAAATTTATTTGAGGAAAAAGAAAATTCTATCCAGATTACAATGGTGTAGTTAGTTTTTGTAACAGCAGAGCAGAGAAGCGAGCAGTTGATAAAATAATGAGTAATACGTGTACCAAAATTTACAATTTTCATCATTTGTTTTGAATTATTCAAAAATTTGTTCCCATGATACCTCAAATAATTTGAAGTTATTGAAAGAAAGAAGTTTCATCCCTATATCTTACCTGGATGCCAAATTATGATCGTTTAAATTCGGAAAAATTGGAATGAAATTTTGAAAAAACTCAATTTCTTGTCATTTTTGAGAATTGAAATGGTAATCTATATCAAATTCTCTTTTCTCTCAAATAAAGTTTAAATCTCCTCCTATTTTGATTCTGTAGCTGCACTCACTTGAAGAATGCATATGAAATGTAATTTTTTTTTTTTTTTAATCAGAGTACACAAGCCTCTATGGCTTATGAACAAGGCAAACATACACATACAGACCTGGTAAGTGTTACCTAACCACTAGCTGTAATCTCTTACTTCTACCCTGAAACATCTTGTATATTTCTCAGTCGATCTCAAACATATTACTACTGACATGTTTTTTAATGAGCTTTATGGCTTCACCACTAAAGTAGGTCGACAGTCGGCACTATAGTCTTCAATTAAGAAGTTAAAAAATAGTCCTGTATCTCTGATCAAATGAAATTTTTCACGGAAGCTATCAAAAATACCAATGTTCTTCTACCAACGAGTAATACGCATATTTAAATATTTACTCAACTTCAGCCAATTTCCGTTTCATTTCCATCTCGTGCAAAAAAAAAAAAAAAAAAAATGTTTCGAATCGTAAGTACGAGGTTGACCAAACCATTACAGAGACATCACAGTTTACTTCACGACAAAATTCACCATCCTACCAGAAAACTACGTTTAAAAAAAAAGTAAACCTTTCTATCTACATTGAAATCGTATACTGGGGCGTATATATTGTACACTTCATTAAAAAATATACAGTTACCGCATCATCAAACCCATCAACACTTGCGAGAGCGTTATTTACGCAACAAAAATACACTCGACGGTGACGAAAACACCCCGCTGTTTGAAAAATAAAGACTTGGTACGTGACTCGATGACCAAAATGAAAGGGTTTTTCCTTCTTTAAGGTAGAATTGTAAATTATGTACTTATACTTGAGTAAATTCGGCTTTTACGCGTACCGGGTACTACTGGAGAACGCGCCTCAGTTGCCTTCTCCTGTACAAATTGAGACAAATAGTCGAGGTTCTTTTTTTTCACCTTTTATACAGTTGAAATAAATAAAAAGAGAAGCCAGGCTAAAACACCGCACTATGCAACACAGCTTCTTTCACCAAGCGGAGGGAACAAGAGTGAAACACGCTTTCGCCTTTTTAGTGAGAGCGAAAAACCGATCGAACGAATCTGTTTAGCATTTTATTTAAATTTGCCAAAATTAAATTACATTCGATGCTCGACAAAACGAACAAACGAACGTGTACACAAAAAAGGTTGAGAAAAAAAAATACGCGTACCGAGACCTATTCGCAATACCAACGATATTTACACAAAAGAAAAACATCAGTTAATTCAACGCGGCGCGCCGCCTCGCCTGTCATCATTGTCGAGTGGAAAATCTTATCGCCTACAAATTCGTATGTAGTATACTGTACCAAAGAAAAGTATATCCTCATATGAACTAAAATCCTCTCTTAATCGAGTTAATTAAAAATTTGTTTCGTCTGCTGATTACAGAAACGAATTTTCCAGCAAAGAGTTAAGACGTCAAACAAAATTAATACCAGTCTTAACCTTTTAAAATTACCTACGATGTTACTTACTGTGAAAAATTATCTAAGGTTATTTCCTCGTTTATTTTAGTCTCTTTTTTTTGTAAACGTTTTAGTAGACTTTTTTTTTTTTTTTCATACCTATATAAATATTTTTTTCGTTATGTTGAATTTGTAAATTAAGAAAAAATAAAAACGTAAACAAAACGTATTGAAGTTCAAACAAAACGTGAGACTATGTGTACAAAAATGTTCCCTCGGGGCCGGTTTGTCATTTGGTCTCGTTTCAAACTTTACGTTATTTTATTCTGTTACTATTTTCGTCGACGTTTCGTGCATAAATGCGATGTATATTATTTATTTATACCTAAAATAAATAATACCGAGAATTTTTTTCTATTATTTAATTTTTTTGTTGTTGTTTCCGTATTCCACTTTTTTCCTTTCTCTCTTTTTCTCTCTTCTTCATCTTTATTAATGTTTTTCAAAAACGAATTTTGTAAGGTCTCTTTTTAAGTATTATGTATCTATTATTCATTTCGATGTTGTTATTGTTTCAACGAATATTTTTGATGTTATATTAGTTACGTTAGGTACCTACGTAATTTTGTTTTGTTTTGTCTTGTTTTCATTTGTATTTTCTTTTTTTTTAAAGAATTTTTACACGGGGGAAATTTGGTGACGGTCGCATAACTTCAAACTCGAAATATAATTCTATAAGGAAATGCTTTTACTACATTTCAGATGAAAATAAGTGATATATTTTTGGAAGCTGCACATCTGCTTAATTGACAGAACACTAATAATTGCGTGATGGTAATCAGAGGAGGACACAAGAGATTTCTAAATAAAATTGCGCAAAATCCCTCCTTTGCAAACATTTTTTGACAGCCATAATACAGTTGACCCATTATTTTTATTTTGATACATTTTGTTTTTTTTTTTCTATTTTTTACGTGGGCGATACGTACGTCTTCAGTACTGTCAATTTGCAATATTTTACAACATGGAATGGTATCCATCTATCTACATATCTCGAGAATACCATCCAATCGAAGAATGCGTACAAAATGTACCATGATAAGAACATTTTTTTTTTTTTTTTTTTCTAATAATAAAAGAAAAAAGTAAGAAAATTTCCTCAGAAATTTTAAAGACAAAAGTTGACAAAATATCGATGCAATATGATATGCTTCTAATTTATTCTGCAACATTTTAATCGATTCTGATCGCTGAAAAACTAATGTGTTTCAATTCTCGAAAAAAAAAAAAAAAAAAGAAAGGTAAACAATGATCTATGAGAACCAGGTTGGGTGGAATTTTATTTTTATAAATTTGCACATGGCAGGCTCATAATAATTGCAAGATAACCTCAAAACGATATGGTAACAATTTCATTCCTCTAAATCTATATTTCAATTTTCAAAATTCAAATATTTACTCAGTCATTAATAATAAAATGATCACTGACGGTCAGTTTTCAAAACTATGATAATATAAAAAAATGACCTTTTAAATTTTTTTGAAAATTGAAACAAACATTTTTTTAGAAACACGTCCTTACTCTGAAATTTAAGTAAAATAATAATTCCAGATGGTTGAATGTGAAATTGCAATTTAATTCTCCTCTAAAAATAATTTTTCAGAGGTACATAAAAAGTGTAATTTCTTATACAGGGTGTTTCGTTTCGATAGTACCCCCTGCATGCCACAAGTAGAGCAACACAAGTTGGACTCATGTTGTATGGATTGCCTACCCAAAAAATTTCAGGGACTGTGCAACAGGCATTTGAATTTTTTATTTTCAATAAATTTAGAGCAAATTTAAAAAAATTCCAATTTAAAAACTAAAAATGGTAGAAATGTCCCGTTTACGCCAAAATGTGACAAATACAATGTA
>FIZR01022080.1:0-13453 GCA_900060175.1 Ferrisia virgata
CTCTCATTATCTACTCCTTTCTCAACACCTTCTCTCCTTTGCAACCCAGATAAAAAAACTTTTTACAATATTAGGTACTTACATTGCGAAAATTTCTTCAAAGACTAATAGAGTAATTCGTTTTTAGATTTTAATACTTCTTCATGGGCTAATGAACCTCGACGTTCGAACCCAACAAAAAAAAGAGGAAAATCGTAGTGATACGAACTGAAAAGCATGGTGGTGGTGACGAGTGAGAGTTTATATGGTACATTAATAATAACACCTTCGATGTATCGCGTACCTTGACCATGGATCAGCTTGATGGGATGAGAGGTGCACCCTGTCGTGATACGATATACCTACGAACGAACTAATTATGGTCACCGAACTAACAAAACGAGACTAAAAGCCATAATCATGGGATTTTAAAACAGTGAAGATTAATTTATCGCTTGATCTTGCTGCTGTTGAGTGTTGGTGACACAACAAGGAGGAGAAGGAGATGAGAGTTTTGAATGATATGCGACGATGATTCAATGTAATTGAAGTGTACGCCTGACTGAAACCGAATGGTCATTTTTTTTTTGCTTGCCTTACCTATGAAGAATGAAAGTTATCAACTTTCGTTTTTTTTTTCCTCTCCTTATGGTATCTCAGATTCGAAGATGGGACGTGCGTAATTTTATGTCGCAAGTATGGAAACTTCAAAAGCTGTTGGAAATTGTAACGTTGATCACATTTGCTCGGATCACCGAAGGTCAATATTATCCGGGATATTTTTCGCGCAACTATGGACCAGCTCCGCCATCGCATTATGATTATTACCGACATAAGGTACTGTTTAGAGTTATGGAAATTTAAAGCAAGCTGAAGCAGACGATTAGGAGTTACTATTGAGGATTATATTGTTGTGTATTTTTTTACACCATCAGCATATGCCGTATCAAGCTCCGTCGAATTATTTATTACCCTACCCGAAACCACCGAAACCGTACTATGGCAAAGAGTATCCATTTAATGGGCCCCATTTACCACCGTTTCAAATAGCTGATCAGGCGGCAGAAAGTAATACACCGAATAGCACGTCGACTCCGCCAACTCGAGATAATAGATGTGAGTACCTGCATCTATCGATACGTACAAATTGATGGTTTGAAATCGATTACGAATATGTGTTTTTTTAATATTTTGTTAAATTACGTTCGTACTTGTATAAGCGAGATACCTGCTAATAATTAATCGGAGAATTTTGTAGTTTTGTCCGTATTCACTGTGGTGCAATTTCCTAGAGATACATGTACGACTCCCAGCGGCGATAATGGGACTTGTATGGGTCCTCCGGATTGTCTGCAACGTGGCGGATTGCCTACTGTTCCTTGTGCTAATAATTTTGGCGTTTGTTGCGTATGTGAGTAAATTTTTTCGAATTTGACGACGAGTATTGAATTTGGTATGCGAATGAGCGAAATTTTGAAGTTTGTCCGAGAATAGGTTTTTTGAAATTTGTTGAAAAGGAAAGGCTAGCAAAAATATCATTTTTTATAAAAATTGATATTGTTCTGGTTTATAAATTTTAAAAATTTTACTTTCTCAGTTCTCACAAAAAATATGAAAAAAAAAATCATGCATAATGTTTATTTCAATTCTCTAAAAACGTAAAAAACGAAAAAAAAAATTCAACTATCTCAAAATTTTTGCATTTTGGATCTAAAATTAGTGATAGATTGGGGCCTTTGGTCCGTTGTACACGCCCGTGTCAGCAATTCGGTCATTGGATTGAAAAAAAAAATTATGTACGTGCAGCGAAAATTTTGAACTCAAGCCTTAACAAATGATAGTTTCATTTGTGGAAAAAAAAAATGATTTTGTTATTATTTTAGCCTCCTTTAATGAGGTTTCCAACGCCTCATTTGCTGCGAGACATCTATCTGATACACTAATCTCTTTCTTTGGGGTGGGGGGGGGAGGTCAAACGCCACCGAAAGCTTTTTTAAATTCTTCGCATTTATTGAATTATAAACTGACGTCTTAAATAATTTTTTTACATCTAAAAAACAAAAAAGTGTAAATTTTTACTTTTTTTGAGCTGTGTCAAATGGTATTTTGGAAATTTTTTTTTCACTTTTATACCTCAAGTGTAAAAATTTATTGTTTAAAGTTTTTTTTATTTTTTTATTTTTCTCATATTTCAAGCTGTAAAATTACATTTGGAACAATTTTCTTATCATTTTACTCAATTTTTATTTTTACTTTTAATTATTTTTGAGATATTGAATGACCATTTGAGGATTTTCTTGTTTTTTTTTTTGTAAGCTGTAAAGTGACATTTTTGATGCTTTTATATCATTTTACATCACAAAAGTGTTAAAGTATTGTTTTTTGAAGAATTTTTTCAATTATTCATTTTTTTTAACCTCCGAGATGACATTTTGAAAGGTTTCCCGTAACTTTACGTTTTGAAAGAGAAAAATCATTTCAAGTGTTTCTTTTTTGTTTTTCATTTTTCCGAGCTGTAAAATTCCAATATGAAGTTTTATTTTTTATTTTTATTTTTTTAATACTGTGACGTGGTATTTTGAACAATATTCGCATTAATTTACACGTTTTTTAAAACAAACTAAATTTTTTATGTTACTGAAATTGCAAATCGTCACATTGAACGATTTTTTCATCTTCGTACAACTTTAAAAAGTAATTTTTCCGGAGCGATGAGGGGTACAACGGAGCTGAAAGGTTGAAACCTTCCAAAAGGCATATCTAAGATCCCTACTCAATCTACATGCTAAATTTCAACCTTCTACCATAATTTCAAGATAAGGTAGGAGAAGGACAAACCTGAAAATAACAAAGATCGTTTATAAAACTGAATGTTCGAAGCTTTGAGCTCATACATTGGAGATGAAACGTACAAACCCCCAAGCGGCGCTGAATTTTAACACTCTACCTCAATTTGGAAGGGGAGGTGGTATAGCAAAGACTACCACGTGAAATTAGAAAAATTGCACTAAACACTGAGTTTTTAAGAAGTGGGGAGGGGGGGGGGGGCGGTGGAGCTAAAAAGCAAAAACCTTCAAAAGGCACTTATAGCACCCGCATACCAAATTTCAACTCGCTAAATCAATTTAGTGAAGAGATATGCAAGAAACAGTCATTTTCGAGATCAAAATGAGGAAAACTTCTTATACCTCACCACTTAAATGACGTAAGAGACTACAGGCTGATTTTTGGACCAGTTTTTCAATGCTTGATTCGATTAATTGAAAAACGTGCAATGTTCGCGGTTTTTAACTCTTAACACTCCCTCCCTCAAATTTCAGTTCAAGCCTATTGGTCAAGTTTGAGCGACTTGGGTCCATATCAAACCGAGTAAAGGATTTTTATCTGGGGGAGGGGGTGGTATGAACGTCTGACGTGCTGACGACCCACTTCTGTCAACACTTGATCATTAGCAATTGATGGTCTACAGTGGAGAACCCTGCACAATGGGGGAGGGGGTAGACCCCTAAAAAGTTGGTGGGAGGCATGGTTCAAATCGAAAAAAATTGACGAATTTGTGTGGAGGTTGCTGTTTTTAAATGAATGTTTTTATTATGATTTAGTGGGGGTGGATGGAATGGGGGCTGAAAATTTTTTTGGGAGGGCAAGGTATGCTGAGAGTTGAAACTAATCAGCTAATTGTCTGATTTGTGTAAATTCTAATTACATTTCATCTGAATCCTGTCACTTCTTCAGTTTCCTCCTCAAATTCAAGTTTGGGTACAGAACTCCATCGAGGGGGGGGGGTCGAAATAAAAAATTACGATGATATTTTCGGATTCAGCACGAAATTTTGACCTATTTTGATGTGTAACATTGCTATTTTTGAGCAAGTATTTCAGGGCTCCTTTTGGGGGTGGGGGATGGAATGGGATGACCAACCTGTTTTTTTTCATTACTTCGCATTTTGCTGAAATTTTTTGCTCAATTTTGCAGGAATCGACTCTAAATGGTTCCATTTAACCAAATTAACGAGTATTTTTTGATTCTAACCAATATTTTGGATAAGAGAGCTGTTTTACTGTCAAAAATCGTCCAAAATGCATAAAAATTGCACTTAAAGTGCAATGGAATGTTGTTGTGGAGGGTGCAACGGAAAAAATTACAACTTCGATATCGGGAGAAGTACCTCAACCCAAATCCGTCGAGTTTTTTTGATTCGGACCTCGTCCCTCGAATCACCTTTTTAGGGCTCCACTCCCTAATTGTGTAGCGTTAAAATTTTAAAACCGTACTTTTTCGAATAAGGCAGATAGTACCTTTTCGGTTTTGAAAAATGAACGCTGAATTTGATTTCTAGAACACTTTTTCGTGTTTGGACCGTAGACTAAGTTTATTATAGATAAAACTGTGCCTTTAAAAATAACCTTACCAAAGTATTTCCACTTTTTGAACGAAATAACCACGATAAAATTAACCAAGATTATGAGAAAAATGAATGAGCCGAACTTTGCATATCAATTTTCTACAAGTTTACTCGTAAGTTTTGTTCAATTAAATCTGAAATCTGAAGTATTGCTCTGTTCTTGTGAACACATGAACACATGTGAAGTTATGGCCTCTTGCGGTCAAACGGTGTATCAGAATGGGACGTATTTCATCAATAAAGGCTTCCCAGCCGGATACAATGGTACCGGATCTTGTCAACTGACTGTTCATAAAATGCATCCGGATATTTGCCAATACAGGTTGGTGAATTTCATGGTTACTTTGTGCACTGATCGATATAAGTATTACAACGTAAACGTACAAAATAAATTTAAAATTACGTATTTAGATTAGATTTCGACCAATTCTCAATCACTGGTCCTGAACCTGAAAATCACATTTGTAACTACGATCAATTCATCGTCTCTGGTACGAATCCGGTACCTGGAATTTGCGGATTTAATACCGGAAACCATAGTGAGTTGTGACGAGCATCGTGCAATTCATAGCCGGTGGGTAAAAATCACACCTTCTAATGGTCCAGGGTTTAATTACAGTGTACGTTGACGCTGGTCCAGGAAACGTTGGTTCCATTCTACTGTCAATGATTACCAATGGTCCTGAATTTTCTCGTAATTGGAAAATCAAAATTACCCAGATACCTTGCAATAGTAATATCAAAGGTGAGCTAATAAGCGTATGATGAAAGTTGACGCGATATATGTGAACGTGATTTTTCAAGTGTACATGTATAATATACTTTGGTGCAGCCGAAGACGGATGCTTGCAGTATTTTACCGGTATCTCTGGTACCATAAAGTCGTTCAACTTTGAACCAGCCGTCGGATTGCATTTGTCTAATCAGGATTACACTATTTGTATCAGATCGGAGAGAAATTTTTGCGGTGTACAATATACGCAGTGTATTGATTCTGGTAAGCATCGCCGATGATCGGCTGCCTCGACGAAGGAGCCATCAGTAGCGGTGGGATGGGTAATGGGTATTAATGGGCATTTTCGTGTGTTGAATTTTCTAGTGAATAATCGATCGCATTCGTTCACATTGACTGGTAACACACTGGGGCAAAATTCAGTGGCTTCGTCTGTCGGCAGTGTCGGCGGTAATGCTTGCAATATGGATTGGTTGATAATACCATGTGCCTCGAATGTCGGCAAACTCAGCGGTGGTCAGTCGACCTGCGTTGATAGAATGTGCGGAGGCACGCTCAGTAGCGACGTTTCCACAATTCCTGCTACCATTTATAGTACGTATGTGTGTGTGTGTGTGTGTGTGTGTGTGCGTGTTATCCTGTGATGTTGATCAGTTATCGAGAGATCATCGCGCAGCTGTCGAAACGAGGTAATCTTGTATTTGAACTTGAAGTAAGGAATGAGAAAGGCAGAAAAAAAAAAGCTAACCATAAATTACAATACCAGAAAAATCAAATACTGAGACCTCTTAGCAAGTCAAGAAACCAGCATCGAAAGTGTTCGAAACTTATTTGAGTTTCAAAAAGTCAAGTTACAATATTCTCCTGAGCATAGAAAACTGAATTTCGGGAATGTAAGGTGCTGGAATGGTTCTAAAAAGTTGAACCTCCTCTCCCCCCCCAAGCACAAATATGGCTCTTACTAGTCTACATATCAAATTTCAACTTTCTAGCTCAATTTGAAGGGGAGATAGAGGGGAAATAGCCTTTTTTAAAACCAAAAAAGAGGAAAACTCTCATCTCTCCTCTCTTAATTAACTTAGGAGGCTGATTTTTGGATTGCCTATCGACTGGCTCAAAAAGTAACAATTTTTGCAATTTTATCTCTTCGGCGCCCCCTTCGCCACATTTAGGCCCAACTGAACTTTGGCCTCACATTGTCCTCACTTCAAAATACCAAATAAGCCGCCATTCGATTTCGGTCGGTATCGAGCTGAGCAAATGATTTTTAGTTTCAGGAAAAATAAAAATGAGTATTTGACATGGCTAAAAATGGTCGTAATAATCTTTTAAGACCCCCCTCCCCTCCTCCTCATCCGCCATAGAACGATAGACAATGATAGCGTGGTTTTCATTGACAATATGACATAGAAAATCAAAAAACAAAAGTATAATTGACTGAATGAAAGCGAAAATTGTAAATTTGGATTTTTAAACCATTGAAATTGAGGCGTTTCAGGGTTTTGGAGACTTACAGGTTTTAAGGATTTTTGGGGATGTACAAGTTTTAGGAATTCGGGCACTTGGAAGTTTCAGAAGCTTCAGATGGTTGTCATCCCCCATATATTTTAAGGGCTTTGGGTAGTTAAAACTTGAAGTTATAATGTTACAAAAACCATCAAAAATTGGGTAAAAAATTGACCTACAATATGAAAAAAAAAAAAAAAAAAAAATGTTGAAAAGTATCTAAATTTTGCCAAAAATTTCATCAAAATGGGTTAAAAATGTAAAAAATTGATCATAAATATGAAAATTCCACAAAAATTGGTTAAAAATTTGATAAAAATTGGTTAAAAATGCGTGAAAATTGATCAAAAACCACGAAAAAATGGTTTGGATAAAAAAAATTGACAGAAATATGTTTGAAAAGTATAAAAAAATTGTTAAAAAGTAGATGAAAACTGACTTAAGGTATGACTGAATTGATAAAATTGGATTAAAAATGTTAAAAATTGATCATAAGTTACGAAAAAAATGATTACAAAACATTAAAAATTTGGTAAAAAATTGAAAGAAATACGACAAAGAAGCAAAGAATTGATCAAAAATCATGAAAAACTGTTGAAAATAAATTGAAAACTGCTCTAAAACGTGAATAAGAAAGCTTTGGAAATCATCGAAATATGGGTAAAGAATTGACGAAATTGGGTTAAGTATTTGAATATAGGAAAAAAATTGAAAAATTTTAAAAAATTAAAGATTATTACGAGTGACTTTTGCAATTTATGTTGAAATGTTGACATGGATGTGTAACATTTTTTTTTAATGTAAAATTTTGATTTTTGGACTTTATGTTAAAATGTCTGAGTTGAATATTTTATTTTTAATTTGAAGTTTTTGATCAAAAACTGGCGATGAAAGATAATTATATATAAGGTTTTTACACTTTATGTTAAAATGTCCAAGTTGAATAAATATGAAAAAAATATAAAAATAAAAAAAATTCAAGATGATTATAAGTGACTTTTGCATATGTTAAACATGGATGTATGATTAAAAAAAGTTAAAAATTACAAAAATTAAAAAATTGAAAAATTTAATAAAAAATTAAAACTTTTTGCGTTATTTTTTTGATTTTTGGACTTAATGCTAAAATGTTGTGGGGGGGGGGGTCGTCGTTCTGTGAAAACGTTACGTTTTTGGTGTGATATTTTGAATTTTTGGATTTTATGTCAAAATGTCAACATGGATAACTATGTCTTAAGGCTGGGAAAGTTTGATAAAACCCACAATAAAAAATAACTATGACTGATTTAAAAAAAAAAAAAAATGTGAACTTATCAATTGTTTTCAGCATTACATATCCATAATCTACAACTTTACCTTGAAGGAGAAAATTGCCCAAATTTTTGTTTCTTATTTTCGATCAATTTTCACATATTTTTCAATATTTTTCGTGATTTTTGAACTCGTAAGGTAATTCTGTGAACGTTTTTATGCATTCGAAAAAATTGTACAGCTGAAGCAAAATCAACAAAATTGAAAATACTGCTACGTGTGATTTCTCGATAACGATACAATTCGATCATAAAAGAAATAATTTTTAAATCAAATCTTTGCATGTTTCTAGGTAATGTAAAACCATTTAGATTATTCTTCCATACCAATAATGTGGAATTACCGCTTGACATGGGTAATCGAGGATTTTGTTTGAATTACGTTCAACAACCATGCACCAATAATGTATCACCTTGATCTACAAGTCCTGCATATATTGATCTGTTTAATGTTTCATCTGTACCTATAACTTATATTTATATTGTTTGGTATTTATTTGAATAACGTATCGAATACGTTGATCATTATGTTGTGTGTTGTACGTTGATCGAAAAAGTCAAAATATTTCAATATCTATAATATCGAATTTAACTGAAATGAGTTTTTATAAAAAAAAAAAGTTTCATGCGTGAAAATTCACTGTAGCTGCCATTTTTGGAATAATTTTTCTATTTTATTTCATACATCGAAATTCAAAATAAAAAAATTTATTGTAATGGTGGCGTTGCCAGCATCAAATAATCACATAAGCTGAATACATGTATAAGAAATGGCTGTGAAAAAATGTTACTATTTTTTTTTTTTTTTTTTTAATATGCGTTACCTATAGTAGGTAATTACTCGACAAATAAATATATAAAAATACACAAAATTTATTTTATTATAATTTCTTTTTTTTTTTTCTTTTGGTTTTATTAATATACACAATTTACATAATAATGAAAAAATTCTACATATAATATTAATCGTAAAGTCAACTTATAAGTGAAAGTTAAAATAGAAAGAGGAACATCACATTGCATACCTTATTGGTTAATGCCCTACAAAATAAACGTATTAAAAAATTAATCCATTTTAGAAAGAAAGAAAGAAAAAAAAAGTAGATAATTAATACTATTTCTAATCTAACGAATAGTAATAATGCTAATAGTCTAATAAAAAAAAAAAAATAACAATTATTTGGCACATGATAATTCGGTGGAACAATACTACTCAAAATACCAAATTATAATAGTAAACCGCGTAAAATAAAAAAAAGTAAAAAAAAAAAAAACAAAACAAATAAAACACGACGAAGGATGATAAAAAGTAATTAGAAATTTGTAAGATATTACAATATTATGTAAAATGCTTTACAGCTAATGTAATAATTGACATTAAATGAAACGCTCGAGCCTGTTCGCAAAATAGTTACGTATAATATCAGTAGCTCGAATGTTACAAATATGGCTTTTGTAAATTTTATTCAATTAATAGGTACTTTTTTTTATATACGTGAATTTAGCCCGTAGGAACTATGGCATCGAGGAAGCTAACACGTTATATCTATAAATGGCACTTTGTTCGAAAATTTTTTTTGCATTTTTATTAGTTATTTGGAAAATTTCGTAGCTTAAGTATAGGTATACACGAAGTTATTTAAAATAATATTATTAAAAAAAAAAAAGAAAGAAAAAAAGAAAAAATTTACTAGATGGAAATATTTCTTATAAAATAGGGAACCTGTTTGTAGCTAATTTGAAAATTTATCTATGGAAAATTACTAAAGAGAGAAAAAAAAATAATAAATAATAATTAAATTGAACTAAGTACATTGACTAAAACCCGAATGTTGATTTCAATTTTTAAAATGCTAGACACGATTTTAAGCAATTAAAATATAATCGTAAAAAGAATTAAATTGTTCGAATATTTTGAAATAATTATTATTGTGATGTGAGCTGAAAATAATTCACGCTTTATTAGGTATTAGGTTTTATATTAATAGCATAGTTACCCTGAGGTGTGTCTAAAGTTACATTTTTAGCACGTTTAAAGCTAACAAATACATATAAAATACTGATTTTAAAAAAAAAAAAAAAAAAAAAAAAAACAGATAAGTTGCTTTATTAATTATTTTGATTATTTAGTATTGCTATATTCGCGACATTAAAGCTTCTATTATCGAAACAATATGTAAAAATTTTCTTTAGAAGTAATTTTTAACTCGAAAGATTAGTTTTTTAGTCGAAATGTATCTCTAATTGGAAAGCTAACTGAAGAGAATAAGGAGGTTTTGAATAAATCGTTGATTCATTTTTTTTTTTCAATGTAACGAATGAAGTTAAATTATTTTTATTTTTTATTCCAAAAGATTTAGTTTACTAATTTTTTTTCTAGTTGATCTCTAAAAAAACAGAATAGTTTAAGTTTTTATTATTATTATTATTCTATAATATGGCTTAGCTTTACCATAGCTCGATCGCGAATATAAACAATACAATGTAATTAATAATCAATTTTATGACATAACGAGTATAGGTAAATGAAATGAAGAAAAACAGAAAAAAAATTAACTTATCAAAATAGAAAAAAAAAAAAATAATAATAAAAGTAAAAATAAAGAAAAAATTAAGTACATTAAAATGTATACGACCATTTTATAAGCGTTTGGCTCTTAAAATATACAAATATTCGTGTATCGTTGAAACAACAGCATTAAAATAGTCATATTTAAATTACATAATATAAAACAACTCTTGTACAAAAGAAGAAGAAAAAAAAAACAACAGAAAAGAAAAAACAAACAAATAAACGAAAGAATAGAGCTAATTACGAAATAATACATAAATAATAATAAGAAAAAGAAAAAAGTAAGGGCGATGAATTTGCTCGACGTAATGAAAGTAACAACAATAAAAACATACAAAAAAAATTACACGTAGGTAAAAGGAATGGAAAAAAAAAAAAATAATGGGTTACATACTTGACTCGTATAAAAAAAAAAAAAAAAAAAAAAAAAAAGGGTTTCAAAATTTACTCGTAAAAAAAAAAAAAAAAAAAAAAAAAAAAATCGAATACCTAATAACGTATTATCAAATCAAACTAAAACGTAAAAAAAATAATCTATGACAAAGAGAAAAAAAAAACTTCATGTTATAACAATGACAATGAATATAATCAATAAATTGTCTTTACAAAAGACAACATAGTATGTATAATTTTACCGAAATGTATAACATTGATTTAATTATTTTCTACAAAAAAATTTTAATACGACTAAAAAAAAGAAGTCTTTATAAAATTACCTAATGTACAATTACTTAGACGTGTTTTTTTTTTTTTTTTTATTCAACTCGTAAACAAAGAAATTTAATAATTAAAAAAAAAAAAATAGTACGTAGAAATGTTCATGTTGAAGCATCGTGTAAAAAAAATGAACCCTTCGATAAAAAATTATTACACAATAAAGAAGATTCACTAAATGAAAATTAAAAAAAATGGCAAAATGGTAACTGATCGGTTGAAAAACATATGAAGAGCGTAAATTCATCGGTATAATATAGTAAAAAGAATATGGAAAAATTTCCAAAAAATTTTATACGTAAGTAAAATACGTAGGTATTTTTGTATTTGTAAAAATCGGCCATTAGCTAAAAAAAAATTTAATAAAATTATCTAAGTACGGACGCGAGTTTATTGTTATTTTCTTTTTAGCTAAAGGGGAAGAAAAATGGTTTATAAGACCGAAAAAAAAAAAAAAAAAAGTAAAATCGCGTATAATGAACATAAATATTACACGAATATATAAAAAATATGTATAAATAATTAAAAAATGTTTCAGTGCTCTTCGGCAGCACTTGGTAACTAATGATAAAAAAATATGTTTATTATAAAAATGGCAATACTTATGTATTTTTTTTTTTTACATTTTTTTTTTTGGTGTGATGACGTACAGAATCTTGGTTGAAAATTTTCATTTGAAATTGGCGAGTAATGAGTTATATGTAGGTAGGGTCTAATAGGTACTCGATACGAATGAAGGAGCGTAGATATTTAGAAAAAAAAAAAAAAAAAAAAAAAAGGCCTAGATCAACGGTAGCAAAGCTAATACCGTTACGTGTCGAGGCTTCTATGAGTATGAGTATGAGTAAACGCATACCAGTAGATATATCCCAAGAAAACTGTCCTGTCGTTATGTACTTTTAACTCGATCACGAAATTAACCACATTCCTTGCGATCAAATCGATAAAATATTATCATATTTGTGTTCAGCGACCTCGAAAACCATACAATCGATATACATGACGAGTTTTTAGCAATTTTTTCATTTTTTTTTTTTTTCAAACCGTATAATATCCGCTCCATTCCTCGCATCCCTTATTATCCCTTCGTCTGCGGCTCGTTGGATCATTTTTACGCTTTAACCATGTACGCGAACAGATCGTTGACTCGAATTGCAATTATCTATGTTGTGTATTATTATATGACTAATATTTACAATATAAGATGGTATAACTGTACTAATACGATAGAGGGAGAAGAGAATGAGGATTATCTATATTGCAATAGCTCTTCATCTTCATCATTATTCTATCTCAGAGAACGAGGGCATTGAAATATCGGTACTACCAGAAAAAAAAAAAAAAAAAAAAGAGCTCCAATACTGAAAAGTAAGAGAAGTAGATATCATAAAGAAAGACTATTACGTAATAATAAGTTTGGTAAAATATAAAATGCAATTTTTTTTTCAACTTCAAAATTATTCTTTTGATTACCTACCGTACAGATGCAAAAATTACGCCCTCTAAATTACATATGAAGTAAAAAAAAAAAAAATGTAATTGTACGAAAAATGGTAATCCACACGAATGCCAAACAGGCAAAGAAGAGGTTAATGGTGTAATTCTATATCATTATGACGAATGCACTTCGTGTGCAAATTAACATCCCAATTTTGCGCATTTTTATGCACATGAAAAAATCAATCGCAATCCGCGTACTTATTCTGGTATTTGTTTTTTGTGAGACGAGAAAGAGAAGAATTTTTACTCTTAAAATAAAAATACCCTGATTTTCATTGGTTTTTTCGATTCACGTAAATTTGTAAATTTTTATAAAACCATCTCAAGGCGATGCATTTTCAGCCTGATTTTCTTGACGTAATTACAATCATGAGAATTGATTAGCATTGGGGGTAGTAAGGATTCAATAAAGGTACATCAACAGTTCTTACAGACGAGACATACCTAATTTCAACTTCTTAGTCTAATTTGGAGGGGTGCTATGCAAGTAACAAATTCAGAAAATAAGAAAAAACAACCAAAAAAACACATATTCAGGGCTGTGAGGGGGTGCAATGAGGCTGAAAAGTCCAATCACCCAAAAAGCACATCTATTCATCTATTCTGACTCAATTAGGACGGAAGTTATGCGAGGAACAAAGTCAAAAAATTAGAAAAAAACGACCAAAAAACCACTTTTTTTGAGGCTGTGGGGGGGGGGGGTGCATTGGAGCTAAAAAATCGGAACCCCTAAA
>FIZR01022086.1:0-22566 GCA_900060175.1 Ferrisia virgata
ACAGTTTTCATGATTGATAGATTTCTCTGTGTTGCATTTAGAAATGCTGGACATTTGTATTCGAGTTTGCTTCTAAACAGGGATCTGTACAGTTGAAGTAAGAGGGTTCTGAGTGGGTTGAATTTTGGGTTTTTAATTATTTTCAAAATATGCAGAGTTCTCATGAAGTCCTGTTCGATAGTTTGGAAGTGTGTGGTCCATTTGAGTTTCTTATCAAGAGTTAATTCGAGGAATTTTGCAGAAGAGTTAAATTTAAGGTGTTGCCCTTTGAACATCAGAGTGGGTGGTTGGATTTTCTTTTTATTTGAGAAGAGAATGCTACGCGTTTCAGCCCCTTTTATGATGAGTGTTCATTTGGTGAATTTCTTTTAGACAATGAAATATGGTGGTAATTTCTATGGTGAAGAAATTAAATTCTCATAACTTCAATATTTCACGAAAATCGAGCTGGAAAAGCAAAGCAAAGGGATGCCTTTTTTTTAATACCGTACAGGAAAAATTTAATCGTTATTATCCGTAAGACCGCTCTGCCCACTTTACCAATACGTACCTACGAGTGAGTAGGTGTATAACATAAAAAGGCAAACTACTCGAAGCGAGTGCCACTTCCTGGCTTGGTGAGCGTACGGCATTGTGTAAAACGATGCTTGATCATTTTCAACTTTACCACAATGCACTGTACGCGGTTTACTTTGTTCGATAATTTCCGCGCGCAGCACTTCCTCAACGTACTCGAAAGTTCTATAGTTTCACAGATAACGTAGACATTATCCCCCCCGTGTTAAAGAGCGATATTGTAAACACGCTCCGTTTTCAACGCCTTTCACAAATACTATATAAGTTGAATTTTTTCTCATTACACCGAGAAAAGAATAATTATAAAACTTCTTTCGTATATAAAAACTATATAATACCAGCGAACAATAAAAGCAACAAATATATAATGAATTAAAACGGGCAAAACCTAGAGGAAATGCGCACAGAGAGAGCAAAAAAAAAAAAAAAAAACCTCGCTAAATAGACGCTATACTATACTTAGGTAGGTAAGGTATACATTATACACACCTACGAGGACGAGAAAAAGTCGCGAATAATTCGAAAAACGAATAAAAAAAAAATCGATGAAAAAGCGAAAAGCTAAAACGACAGAAAAGAAAAATGGAGAAGAGTAGGTACTTAAAAACAACAGAAAAAAAAGAGTAGTAGAAAAAAAAACGCCACTTCAGATAAAAGAAACTCTAATGAAAGAAAAACAAACCGTTTGAGGATATATATATACATAGAGAGCAGGGGGGAAACGAATATTATTCGTTCGTTCTTTTTTTTTTTCAACGTTAATTAGTCATATTAAGTTAATTAGTTCGCCTTGTAGGGATGATAGACTGACCCTTTGGACTCATTATTACATTATGCGTTTTACGCATCGTTAACGATGCTGTAAATTTTTGCTAGTTCGTTTGTTTGTTTTTGTGTATGTGTGAACGCCGTATTATTAGATGTGTTTTAAACTGACCGTGAAGCATGAACCTAGAATTTCACCACACTCGAAGTGACTTCTTGTTAAAGAGATCCTCATATTATGAAATGTTATTCCCAGGTAACAATAGGCAAGGTATTCTTGATCTCAGATTTTCAAAATTCTAACAAAATATCGTTGGGCATCTCTAAAAGAAATTTTAGGGATCTCACCTTTTCATTCAGAATATTGAAAAGAGTTTTTTTGGGAGGGGGGAGGGAGTTCTATATTTACACGTATTTGAACAAACATTATGATTTCAATCCAAATGTTTAGTGGAATGATGGGCCTATCAACATGACTTTTTCCAAAATTTTTCACTCCTTAGGGGTGGCGATAGACAAAAGAAAAGTTTGAATTCCTGCAGTAGTAATTTTTTACAGTCAAAAATATATGTTAATAGACATAAATTTTAAAATTTTTTTCAATTTTTTCAAGGATTCGGTCCGTTTACAAAAATGCTTAAAAATGTATTTTCCTCACAAATAACGGCTAATACACTAAAAATGAATAGAAGCAAAGTTGTTCAGCGTGAAATTTCATATTTTATAACGCTATTAAAATTTTGGCTGAGGAACACAGCAGAAGAATTGTAGGTATGGCGCAGTGGGGGAGGGGGGGGGTAAAGGATTAAAATGCGAATTACAGGTTTGAACGAAAAATAAACGTTAATACGTATTCAGTGTGTCTGAATGAATAGAATTTTGCAGTCAAATTCATAATTTGGCATCTTATTATCATATTCAAGTGCAAAGTTACGTCAAAATTTTTATACCTGTAACAACAGCCTGAATAAGGTATTAATTGAGGTTAAATTAAAAATCTGACATCATTATCGTATTCAGGAGGTTCGATTTATGCTGAAACCTAAGTAATGAGCCAAATTTGAGGAGAGGGATGTGTCCTTGAGCCCCAAATTGAGTTCGCAGAAGTTCGATACGATTTCTTGCTATTTAACATCGACACCTTATACGTAGTAAATATACAAAATTTCAAAACTTTTTCGTCATAAATTTTTATTTGGCATGAATGTGGAAGTTGCCTTTGTACTCAAAATTGACTTTTTTGAACAAAATTCCAATTTTTTCTTAAGTTGAAAGTGATTTAAAATACAAGGAGAGAAGTGCTTTCCTACTAATTCAGACACACTGAACACAAATCCGATGTTTATTTTTCGTACGAATCTTCAGTACACATTTTGACCCTTTAGCCTCCCCCCTCCCCCATTCAGCCATTCCCATAATTCTGTAATTATATTCCTCAGCCGAAATTTTAATGACGTAATCTGATATAAAATACTGCGCGGAATGACTTTACTTCTATACATTTTTAGCGTATTAGGCGCCATTTCTGAGAAAACGCCTTTTTGAGCGTTTTTTAAGCTTTTGGAAATGACCCAGATCCCCAAATAAATTTTAAAAATTAAAAAAATTTCCAACAGTTATACTCATCAAAACACGTATTTGAGTAAAAATAATTTTACGTACGCCCCACGTAGGATTTACAGCTGCAGCAATACAAAATTTTTCTCGCAACCCTCCCCCAGTGAAAAATTGAAAAAAAAATCTTGTTCATAGACCAATAATAACTCTGAAAATTTGTATTAAAATCATAATTTTTCCTCGAATACACACGAATACAGAATTAATTTCCAAAAAAGGCGTTTTTCGATATTGTGAGCCAGTGAGGTGAGTTAAGATGGGAGGGAGGGGGTGGGGTGATGTTTTTCAATCCGAAATTTTTTTTAGAGGTATCCAATGATTTATTGAAAGAGAGCATAGTGCGGTGCGAGGTATGAAGGGGTGAATTCGCCCTTGCCTAGAACTTTTAAACTATCCGGTGGAAGTTGGTTCCCAAGGTCTAAAAACTCGCTGATAAAAATTTTGGTCCATATCTCATCCCTAACCCTCAATATTGCCATAAATATGTTTTAAATACGAGTTTTAGCTTGTAAATTATTATATTCGACAATTTTCAACCAAGCTTTTTTAAACTTACAGGGATGATGGACATAAGCGGAGTTGGGTGGTTGGGTCGGGGGGGGGTAAAAAATTAGAAAAAATGTTTATATTTCAGAAAGCTAAATTTATTTTTCTTTTCGTGGAATGGCGGAGCGGGGCGTGATTGGTAGCTTAATTTTCGCGATCGTTAAAAGTGAGAAGTACGGATCCATGTCCGAGCGAAGCGAGGGCAAAAGTGTTTCTTTATATGATTTTAAATGAAAAAAAATTTACATTTCTCAAAGTTTCAGCACCATTTTGTGGATTTTACAAGGAAAAAACAAAATTTTTAGCAGAATGATCAATTTTCAAGATGTTTTAAACATTTATAGTCATTTGTATGAAATTTAGCATGCACAGAAAATTTGAGAGCTAATTCAACATGTGAAGAAGCTTAGCCCCTCCCCCCGTGATGTATCATATCAAGGATCATCCCTGGAAGTTTTTGAAATTTTTTTTCATCATTTTTTCATCACGAAACACCCATTATTAAATTTCAAAACTGAATATCTACATGTTGTTTTAGACCTGCAACAACGATAAAAAATCTATATTATAAAGTAAGCCCATATCTACAACATGTATTTTTTCCAATTTTTTTATTTGGCGGTGAAAGACCTTCAAAAATGTGAAAAACCACCTTTTTTTATTAATTTTGCCATCCTAGGATAGTTATTTTCATTCAAATATTTTTTAAGCTGAAAAAATGATTAAAAATGATTAAAAATGATGGTTTGTGGCATTTTTGGAGGTTTTTCACTAATAAAAAAAAATTAGAAAAAAATACATGTTGAAGGTATGGGCTTACATCATGATACAGAATTTTTCGTTGTTCCAGGTCTGAAACAACATGCAGATATTCGGTTTATAAATTTAAAAATGTGAGTTTTAAGATGAAAAGATGATCGAAAAAATTTGAAAAAATTTCCAAGGATGACCTGGAATATGGTTTATTATCCTGGGTAGTTTACAAAAATTTAGTTGAGAATTCTAAAATGTAAAAATTTATAAGTCAAGCTCACATTTCAAATACATTTATGGTAATATGGGAGGAAGAGGGGGTTGGGGGCGTGGGTAGGGGACCAAAATTCTTTCCAGTGAGTTTTCATATCATAGAAACCAACTTCCACTAGATAGTTTGAAAATCCCAGCCAAGGTCCGATCACCCCATTCTGGTGGTTTCATCTATTTTCTTCCGACAATACCTTTGGATTGCTATAGAGAAAAGTTTTCATAAACGGAAGTTCCGAAAATTTTCAATATAAGCATAATAATTTCCTACCAGATCCTTTTCGGTACATTAATTCACTAGTAGCCCTATAGCTGAGTTTCCTTCTGGTAATAGAGAGATGAGTGAACCAGCTGGATCAATTTGATCGCAAATTTCAAAGTGAAAATATAACCACGTCGGAATCAGACGCCACAAAATTTACGATTCGATAGAAATAAATGCTATAAATAATTTGAACGTGTAGGCAGGAATATGAACGAAATGAAAATTTGATACTTGCACAACCGTAACATTAATAAACATTTAGGACGCTCCGTGAGATCATTTAAAATTGACAGAAATAAGAGACGAGTTGACTCGAGTTTTTTTTTCTTTATTCTTTTTTTTAATCGATTCCAATAATATTGACGATATAGAACTTTTAACGCATTTCCAAATGACTAAACTGAACCACAATAAACTAGACAATCTTCGTATTTACTCTTGTAACTTGGGTACCTCTCTACCTACGTATTGTACGCGTAGGAGCAAAAATTCCATTTCCAAGAAATTTAATCCATTTAAAGAAAAACACGCCAAATTCTTATCATGGCAATTGTATATTTATTATCATTTTTTAACTATCTTCGTCGATGTTAAAAGAAAATTGCTGAACGTGACTCAGACAAAAAGGCAACAAATGCTTTAATCAAGATACGTAAATGCAAATATGCAAATTGAATAAGCGGTGATCTTGGAACCCATCTAATGGCGAAAACATCCCAGGAATATTATATTATGTAGAATGTTTTAGAAGCCAGAAATATTTGAACAACTCATTCTGACTCTGACAGATCACTCTTTCTGAGTGATAATACAAATAAAAAAGAAAATAAGAAATTAATAACGTTACAAAGAAACAATCACTTACGTATTTCGGAATAAGTATGCTCAATTTTCCAAGAAAAAATTCGATACTCACCTGAAACAAAATTAAAACAAAATATAACGTCATTAGTTGATAGAGAATTAATTTAATTTTACTGCGGAAGAGGATAACTTAATTCTGATTTTTTTTAACAAAGGTCTAATAAAGAGTATTCATAATTAATTTTCTTTCTATGCTGCCCTTGGGGCAGATTTCAGTTGATTGGCAAATCTTGCTAAAACAGTATACCAAATTTCAACTCTCTAAATTAAGTTGGACGGGAGTTATACGAGGAAGAAATTTTAATCATAGGAAAAACCGAACAAAAGACTACATTTTCGGGGATATGAGGGGATGCAATGAGGACGAAAAGTCGAAACCCCCAAAAAGCACATCTAGGACCTTTACTACATCCACATACCAAACTTCAACTTCCTAGCTCAGTTTGGAAGGGAGTTATGAGAGGAACAAACTCAAAACATAAGAAAATATAACCCACCGTCTCAAAAGTCGAAACCTCTAAAAGACATATTTCTATACCTTCTATCACGTTTACATACAAAATTTCAACTTCGTAACTCAATTTGGAAGGGAGATTGAGGAGAAAAAGTCATTTTTTAAGGTCAAAAAGGTAGAAAGCCTCCATGTCTACCCTCCTAATTGACCTAGGAGGCTAATTTCTGGATGCGTTTATTCAACTTTGGATTGCCTATTGATCGGCTCAAAGAGCAACATTTTAGCAAGTTTAGCTCCTCAGCACCTCCTCTCCCAAAATCGGGTGTAACTAAATTTTGACCTGAGGTCAACCTCACTCTAAAATATTAAACCCGTCACCAATCTATGCCCATTTCCCAAATTTGATTGATTTTGGTTGGTAATAAAATGAGAAAAGGATTTTTAGCTTCCAGAAAAAAATAATAATAATAAAAATAATGAATAAAAATGAGAAATAAAAAAAATCCAACTGTTGATGGTCCAGATTTGTCAACACTTGATGATTTGAAATTGGTAGTCAATAGTGGACTGTCAAGAGTTGACAAATAATAATGGACTGTCAACATTCACACCATCACAACTCTTGACAGTCCAGATCCTTCAATAGATGACAGTCAAGAGTTGACCAACAATAGGAGACCATCAAGATTTGGACTGTCAATTCTTGATGGTCCAGATCAACTAACAATTGACCATCAATAGTTTATAGTCAACTATGGGCTATCAAGAGTTGACCGACAATAGTGAACCATCAACATCCGCACCGTCAAGATTTGGATTGTCAACTCTTGATGGTCCAGATCCATAAGCAATTCACCATCAATAGTTGATAGTCAACTGTGGACTGTGTAGAGTTGACCAACAATAGTGGAATCAACATCCGCACCATCAAAATTTGGACTGTCAACTCTTGATGGTCTAGATCCACCAGCAATTGGCAATCAATAGTTGATACTTAACTATGGACTGTCAAAAATTGGCCATCAATAGGGGACGAGCAAATTTTGGACTGTCAACAGGTGATCATCAAGATCGGAACTGTCAATATCTTGAATGTTAACTTGAAAAATTTCAAAATCCTTTGTCAACATTTCTCCAGTTTCAGCAAAAGTTCAACTTTCATCGTGCAAATAGTGTCAGAATAGTGCCATGTGATACTATGAAATAGTGAGGCTTCTGACACTGAAAACTGACACTGTTTTATCCAATCAAAATTAAGGAACCTTGATAACTTTCAAGTTTTATCACTGCAAAATGAATAACGAATCAATTTTTCGAATAAAAGCTTCTGATTGGTTAATCCATGTATCATTTTCATTGTGTAAAGTCTCAGCCAGTTTATTGATACTGACAGCTGTTTCACTGATCCCATTTGCACGATGGGAACTTTGAAACAAACTCGTGATCTTTTTTCAATATTAGAAATTTTGAATACTGCTTAGCACATTTTTCATAACATTCAACTTTTTTAACAAACATGATTTAACTTTTGACAATCCAGATTTAACAAAAGAAAAGTTGACCATCAATGTTAAGTTTACCAACATCCAGACCACCAAAATCTTCACAATCCGGATTTTGACTGTGAAGATTTTGATCGTCTACTGTTTGATGGTCAATTGTTGACAAGACGACTGTTGATGATGAACTGTTGACAGGTCAACTATTTGATGGATGAACTGTAGAATGCGCTAATAAATATCTATCAATCTTAATATCTGACTTAGATAAAAATGGTCTAAATGGTTTTCTGGGTCGTCAAAACGAATTTTATTGATACCCTCTTCTCTCCTTTATCTACTGTTGGTCGATAGACCACAATAGCCTGATTTTCATTTTCAATATAACGTATAAAATCAGGCTAATGAATGAAGTTCACATAAATGATGCATTTAATTCTACAAATTTTTTTATTCTACGAATTTAGAAAGATAAACATCCACTCGTACGTACCGTATTTGATTTCAAAACTATAATTTAATTCCTTTGGAAGAAAAGGAAACTTTTTCGCATTAACTTTACATAACCGTAGCACATCCCACTATATTTCATTTTCTTCAACGCGAACAAGCTACGAAATGGAAGTTTTTTTTTTCTAGTACCGTTTCTTCCCTAACAAAACTATACACAAACCCCCAGACAATAAGTCTGCTACTTTTCTATATAACCGCAAAGTCTTTCCAAGTGGTCAATTTCAAAGTGACAATTTGGCTATTCCGGTGAAATCTCACTCGGCGAGTACATTCACGTCGCGTCACGTTGCCTCGTCGTATCGATAATTCCATTTTTGTCGATTACCCCTTTTTTCGAGTTTCACACCGCTGGAGAGCATTTTACATTTGGTATGGCGTCGTTGTTACTATAGAAACAATGTGAAATGTTTTAGTGAAAAAAAAAAAAAAAAAGAGAAAATGAAATAAAAAGTTAAAATGACGTCATGTAATTCTATTTGCTATTCCAGCCACGTTACGTGGCTATAATTGAAAGAGGATTCCCATGAAAGTATTACACGATCGTGGTGACTTTTTGATTGCAAACGCAAACCAAAAGGCAAGCCTTGAATAATTTTCCGCCGTGTACGAAGTAAATACACGATTCGGTGGACGTTTCGTGTGTGTGATGATAGTTTGGCCAATTTGAACACTTGTTGAATGCTATAGCACTGAGCACAACGTAATACGTACATTGGGTATTTCTGTCTACCAATGCAAGGCTCAAGTATTAGCACTGAATACTTCATCAGGTAGATATCTGTTGCTTGAAGATTAATTTTTTACTAATCGTCGATAGATGAAAATGTAGCTACGACCTTTTTGAATACAATTTAAGGTAGGTAGGTATAATAAGAAAGCATTGAATAGATAGTAAAACTTATGCAATCAATATGTACTCGTAGAAAAAATTCGTTTTTTCTTCTCCATCACATCGCATTATTCAAAACAAATTCGAAAACTTTTCTCGTTCGAGTTATAAAATTATACAACTTGCCAGTTGCTAGATTGGTGCGTCGAGTGTATTTCAAAATTTCCAATCTTTCATAGGAACATTGCTTTATCGTTTTAGATAGCAACAAAATGCTTGGATTTTTTTTTCATTCTCTTTCTCCCTCAAATATCACCGGAAGCTGTAGCTCAATACGAGCTACAGTACAAGTAAAGATCAACATGATGACTGCTAAAAGTCTAAATCTAAATTGTACCTTCTTACTTTTTCCCACGTGATTTTGCATTTCAAACTTTCATATCCTCTGGGCAATTCTTCTTTTTCATTTCAAATACTAGACGAAATTTTCGAAAAAAAATTTTTTATAGTTTGGAAATATTTTTATTATTTTTTACGCCACTTACGTATGCAATACAATATTCTGAATAAAAAATCCAAATAAAATATAGGCACCTGGACCTACATAAATGACACAATCGATAAAAATTATCGATACTTGGTATATTGGTATTCGTATTAATAATTATATAGAATGAAAGCGGCAAAGGATCATTATTTTGATCCGATCATAATATTTTCTACTTCATATAAATCGTTGTTTGCCAAAGAAAAATAAAATATTTTCCAACTTCCAATATCACATATAATGCTCGAATTTCACCAATGAAAAAAAAAAAATCCCTATAGAGAAAAGATGAAATGGAACATAAAAAAAAAATGATAAAAGTACATATATAGAAACGTGCGATTTTCAAAAGCTTTGGTGTTTCCTTTTCTTTTCTTTCGTTCTTTTTTTTTTTTTTTTTTTTTTTTTTTTTTTTTTTTTTTCATTAAAGACATACTTCCAATGTTTAAAAATCCTTATTCGAACAAAAGAAATTTCCACACAGTTATATCGTTTGAAAAAGGTCTTTACGTAAGGCATTTCATTTCTCCTTGGATGGTAACCTTCTTTAATGATTTTACGGCAGGAATCTCGCTATAAGTACGATGGGAGGAGAATAATTTATCATTAATAATGCTCTCATTAATGTTTGGTATAATTTTAAGTACGCGTCTGTGGGGCTCTTTTCACAGGCAATGTCGTCCTGATATTTTTTTCCCCCTTAGCGATGATATTAGATATTTTATAAACGGATATAGACGAGAAAATCGATCAATTATAATGTCTCCACGGAGATATTTTTCTCTCGAAATAAAAACTCACCAACGGATTTATCCGAGCCAAGATAGATAGTAATTTTTTTGCGGAATAAATGAATTATAATAGATTAGAAATTAGCCTGTTTATAAAGACAAAAATATGGAATCAAATTTAAGTAAATAATTTGATACATCATAGATTTAAATTAAAAACGCAGAATAATTTATCTCCTTTTTTAAAACAGATTTTTTACGTATTTGCAGCGAATTGAAGAATATTACCTTGTCCCTCTTCAGGAAAAAAATTATATTTTTAAGCTCTAGGGTGATTTCACTACATCAAATCCCTCAGATACGAAGCATTTTTCAAATATTAGCTTTGAATTGTTAGAGGGGGGGGGGGATTGTATCGGTCGCAGACTGAGATAGATTTTTAACTGTATAAATGTTTTTAATCTGTTCAAGGGTTCAATATTCAAAATTTTTCTCCACCAGCCTCTTCCACCATTTGTTCGAATTCTTCAACAAATTCTTCCTCGATGGGTTTTTCGTCGAACAGTGTTTGAAATTCATTTCTATTTCACCCCCCCCCAACCAAATTTTGAAGGCGAGACATGCGTAAAACAAAATCAAGAAGTACAATAAACCGACCAAAAAACTACTTTTCCATGGTTTTAAGGGGATGCAATGGGTTGAAAAGTCAAAGCACTCCAAAAATCACATCAATGGCCCGTTACTAAGTTCACATATCAATTTTAAATCTCTTAGCTAAAATTTGGAGGGGTGATATGGGTGCGGCATGACTCAAGAAATGAGAAAACCCGTCCAAAAAACTACTTTTTAGGAGGTGTGAGGAGTTGCAATTTATCTGAAAAATTTAAATCCCCAAAAAGCACATCTAGCAACCCTACTAAATAGAAATCCCAAACCCAAAATTCAATCTTCAATCTAAATAACGACAGGTGATATGGGTAGGGCAAAATTAAAAAATAAAAACCACTTTTGGGGCGATAAGGGGAGTGCAATGATACTGAGGAATTTAAATTGCCAAACAACACATCTAAATGCTAAATTTCAACTTCCTAGTTTAAAGGAGGGAGACGCGGGAAGACAGCCTTTTTTCGAGATGCACTCCTCCGCTCCATATCTTCTCTCCTAATTGACCGAGGAGACTAATTTTTATATATGCTATGCAACTCTTGATTCCCTGTAAAATGATTTAATTATGAATAATTTTTTACATTTCGGCCCCACAGCACCCCTTCCCTTATACTTGGCCATGACTGAATTTTAGGTCGTTCCCGGCTTAAAAATATCAAACCCACCGCCAATGCATGCCTACTGTTCTAAATTTTACTGATTTTGATGGGTATCGAGCTAAAAAAATAGTATTTAGTTTCGGAGGAGAAAAAATAAAAATGAAATGAAAAGAAGCATCGCGTTGCGGTGCTTTTTGAGCCTGATTTTCCTTGAGTAAAGTGATATGTGAATTGACCATTCATAAAATAAATAATAAGTAGGCACTGAGAAGTATTTTTCTTCAACACTGACACGGGTACAGATAGATATTGGAATGAATATCTGAAACCCCGAAAAAGCAAATTTAAAACACGTATCAAATTTCAACTTCCTAGCTCAATTTCAAAGGGAGATACGCGTGTGAAAAACTCAAAAAATAAATAAATAAATAAATAAATAACCTTTTTTTCGGGGCTGTGAGGGAGTGCAATGGGGCTGAAAAGTTGAAACCTCCAGAATATACCTCTGGGACTTTTAGTAAATCTGCATGCCAAATTTCAACCTCCTAGCTCAATTCGTAGGGGAGAAATGCGTGGGGCAGACTTTCTTCAAGGTCAAAAACTGAAACCCCTCCTCCATATCTCCCTTCCTAATTGACCTAGGAAGTTGATTTTTGAATATGTTATATAACTTTTGATTTTCTATCGATTGGTTCAGAAACAAACAATTTTTTCAATTACAGTCTCTGAGCAACCCCTCTCCAAAATTTGGGCATAACTGAATTTTGATGACTCAAGGTCATCCATGCTCAAAAATTTCAAATTCATCTCCAATACAAAGTTACTGCCTAAATTTCACCAATTTCGGTTGGTATCGAGTTGAGCAAATAATTTTTAGTGGCTGGGGGGGGGGGGGGGATAAAAATAAATATCTGACACAGCCAAAAGTGGTTTCTACGGTCTTCTAGGACCCTAAAACAGATTTTGTTGATACTCCCCCTTCTTATACGGCATAGTTCGATAGACTGTGATAGCCTGGTTTTCATTGACAATATAGCATAGAAAATTAGACTAAAGTAGCAAAAATCCAACCTGCTAAAGAAGGTATTGTTTTGTGCTGAAAAGGGAAGCAATGGGATAAAAAGTCAAAATTTCCAAAAGGCATGTCTAAAGCACTTACTAAATTCATGAGCCAAATTTCACCCACGTAGCTCAATTTGAAACAAAAGTATACGATAATTAATTTTTTGAAAGGTCACATAAAGGAAACCCCTTCAAATCACCCCGTATAATTGATGTAAGAAGCTAATTTTCGGATTCGTAATAAAACTTTTGATTCTCTATATCAAGTGGCTTAAAAATGAACAATTTTTGCGGATTTCACGTTTCAGGATCACCCTCTCTAATTACAGGCATAACTAAATTTAGATCCAAGTTCATTGCTATTCATATACATCTAATCTGCCCCCATTCTGAGCCTACTAGTCGAATTTAAGCGAGTTTGGGCAGTATCGAGCCGAACAAACGATTCTAGTATTGGGGAAAGGCAATCTAGTATGTCAAAAAATGACCTCATTAATTTTCTGAAATCCGAAAACGGATTTTCTCCATACCCTACCTTCTTCCGAATCGTTGTAAATCGATAGTCAGTAATATCGTGGCTTCGTTTGACAAAACGACATATAAAACCAGGCTAAAAAAATAAATTAGAATGATACGTGGGTAAAACAATTGATCCACAAATCTATACGCCTCTACACATCTACAATCTGCAAACAACCAATTTCATTTATAGCATCCGTCAGACAATCTAGCAATCTAAGCTTTGAAAATTGATGAAGTACGATTAAAAATACTGGTAATCATTTCAGAAAAAAAAAATATATATATCTATATACGAATACAATAAGGAAGCATCGGGGCAAGTAATTTCTTTAAAGACTGTAAAATTGCACTCAGTCAAGGAGGAGAAGTAGGAGAGAAAAAAACAAGTCAACTAATGAGCAATCACACTTAATCATTGCCGTCAAACGTTTCTTCTTTTTATTTTTTCTGCACCATATTCATCGAAAAAAGCCTAATATTTTCTCGAATTAAAGTTAAAACTTCATTTTTCAACTGCTATCTTCTACTCATTATTCTTTCTCCGATGTCAATCTCGAGCCTTACTTTTATTAATGACTGTGTCTGGTCCGAAGTAAAAAAAAAAAAGAAAAAAAAAAGAAAAAAGAAGAAAAACTATACAAAACACTCGACCCTTTTACAAACATACACTTATATATATAGTGTACTTCACGCAGCGAGGCTAATTTTTCCTCTATATAGTAAATTAAATAAGTCCAAGGAGAGAAAAAATGCGCCTCATATAGGCTGAAATTCGGCTACGTATTTTCATGGTGTCTGTATACGTACAAGGCGTATAGCACAGCTCCATCTAGCTGCCTACCTACGCGTTTTATAGTACGAGTAAATAAAGACAGCCGGTATAAATCTCAACGATAGGCCAACTCGCTTTTAATCTGGCATCTGTAGCTCTCGAGGTACCAGGTGCTCTTAAAATCCGAGAGAAGATTTTCACCAGCCAGCGCCACATTAAAATAGTGTTAATTTACTTTTTCAACTCGAAAAGCACGCACGCAATGCGTGTAGTGGTACCTGCATCGAAACGTGGCGCTGGCACGGTTTGGTCGGATCCCTTTTCATTACCTTCTTCATTTCGAAACTGTATAATACCACACGATGCTATTAGAAGCATAAAAATGATACTAATATCGATTATAGCAGTAGAGCTAAACCAAACTGTGATGAGAATAAGCTTGAGTATACCAAAATTGAGATTTCATTCTTCCCCCCCCCCCTCATTTCAAATTGATTTTTAATATCATTTTGAGCAGATGAAATAAACGCACTCGCCCATTACAAAGGAATCCTCCACGCTGACTAATTCGTATGTCTTCTTTGTAATCAATGGCGTTAAGCGGAGGGGGTGGGTGTTGATTTTTTTTACAAAAAATTTCATTTCTACACTCGAAAAAACGTTGAAATTTAATATATACAGGACATTTTTCAAGGTCAACAAAAGGAAACCCCTGCATAATTCCCTTCTAAATTGACCTGGGAGGCTGATTTTCAGATATGTTGAACAACTTTTGAATCTCAATCGATTAGTTTAAAAACGAACAATTTTTGCAATTTTAGCCCCTCAGCACCCCCTCACCCAAATTTAGTCATAAGTGAATTTTGATTCAAAATCATCCGCACTGATAAATATCTAATCCTACACGAATCTGAGCCTATTGTCCAAATTGGAGCGATTTTGTTCGTTATGAAAAACTATTTTACGAGTTCCTAATAGGTTGCAATGAACCTGTAAATTTAAAATCCCCAAGTGAATGAATCTGAGAAATCTAAACTAAGTATACAAAACAAATTTCCACCTCGGAGCTCGATTTAAAGGAAATAGGGTCAAAAATGAAGGAACCCCCTCCCCTCATTTTTATCCTCTCAATTGAAGTGGAAAGCTGATTTTTAGATACGAATACAACTTTTGATTCTCTATTATCGATTGGCTCAAAAACGAACAATTTTTACTCTTAAACAACCCCCCCTCCCACCCCCCGCTCTCCCATCATAATTAGGACATTAATGAATTTTGAACCGGGGTGATCCCTGCTCATGCATATCTAGTTCTCTGCCAATCCAAGTTTACTGGAAAAATTTGAGAAATTTTTGTCGATATTCAGCTGATTAAATGGTTTCAGTCTTGAAAGTGAAACGAGAGAATGAAAATAGTAATTCAACACACCCAAAAACGGTGTTAATATTCACCTACGACCTCAATAGGGATTTTGTTGATACCCTCCCTTCCGGTATCCTCCCAACTATAGTCAAAACACAGTCTTATCTCAATTTTCTATAGCTTAGGAAAAAAGTTTCACTCGAGCTTAAAATTTTGTTTTTGAAAAAAATCATCGGGCCGATTTTTGAACTTTTTTACGTATAGCACCTATTTTGACTCTCCAGAGTCGTGTTCCAGCGTTATTTTCAATGAACACAGCATAGTGAAAAAATAGCATCGTAAATTGGGGCTAAAAAGTCGAAACCCCCAAAAGGTACATCTAGAGTCCTTACTGACTGCAGATATCTAATTTCAAGTTCCTAGCACAACTTGGAGGGGAGTTATGTGAGAAGCAAACTCAAAAAATACGAAAAACCAACCAAGAAACCACATATTCGGAGCTGTGAGGAAATGCACTGGGACTGAAGAGTAGAGACCCCCAAAAGGCACATCTCTAGAGTTCCTTAAATGTACATACCTAATTTTAGTTTTCTAGCTCTATTTGGAGGAGAGTTATACGAGGATCAAACTCAAAAAAATTAAAAAATGAGAAAACCTGACCAAAAAACCACATTTTCGGGGCTGTGAAAGGATGCAACGGAGCTGAAAAGTCGAAATTGCCAAAAGGCGCACATAAGACCTATACTGCATATACGTACCAAATTTTAATTTCCTAGCTCATTTTGGTGGGATGATAAAGGATAAACAGCCCTTTTTGAAGGTGAAAAAGGGGGGAAACTTTCATATTTCCCCTCCTAGGTTGATTTTTGGATTTGTTACACAACTTTGGGTTCTCTATCGAATGACTCAGAAAGGAACAATTTTTGTGTTTTAGCCCCATGGCACTCCCCCCCTCCCCCAGTAAACTGAGCTGATTGATCGAATTGGAGCGATTTTGGTCAGTATCGAGTAGAGTAAATGATTTTAATGTTTGAGAGGAAAAAAAATAGAAATGAATATCTGACACGGCCAAAAATTTTCTTAATGGTTTTCCAAGACATTAAAACGAATCTTTTTCGTGCCCCCTCCCCTCCCCCCTCCACCATCGCTGGTCGACAGACTGTAATAGGCTAGTTTTCATTGACAATATGACAGAAAATCAGGCTAATAACAAATATATTTTATGGCTAAAACTGTACCAACGTCGGTCACTTTATTTTAAAAATTTATTCCGGAAGTATTCTGAATTAGTTTTTCAATCGAAATATTCGAAAAATGGTCTTTAAGGAATGAAATTTAAGGAAAAATTATTCTACCACTTTTAACCTACAAATATCGTCTTGGTATAGGTTTCTTGAAGCTGGAAGCGAATAGGACTTCATGTTCGTCACATCAACTATGCATTTTTTTAAACGTATAAAAATCCACCAAAAATAAAAATAAAAAAATGAAATTTGGTGTTGTGGAGAAGGAATGACAGGACTGTTCCATTTAACTTGGTTTCCTTCACATCAAAAGTCGGTCTGTGCAGAGGGTTCCCTCGTTACCAAGAAAAGAAGTCTATTAAGGTGGAAATTAATTTTATATAAGTACTCGTAATCTGTATAGTTGGTTGTAGGTTTAGCCACGTGTGATTTCAAAATTGAAAAATTTTCAACGTTTCGATTTCGAGAAAACTAAACATTTTAATTCATCTGGGTTTCCTCTTTATTTTTTTCCTCAAATTGTGAAACTCGGATTCACTTCGGTTCGTGCCGAAATAGTCAAGAATTAATGGATATAATCCATTATTCTGTCAATCATCGTCTTCTCACGTGCCTCTCTAGTCTCTACTCTACTGATCAACTGCTGCATTGCAACAATGAAACCAAGCTAAGTGGTTAATACAGAATTCGCCATTTCATTCGAGTGTTATCTACATACACTGCACGGTATATACCATACCTAAACCTATATTTAGATATACTCATTCTATAAAACATACCTATTACCTATAGTAAAATACACGATGCAGACTTACGTATATTTATAAGGTACACATCGTACAAGAATATATATATTCGTAAACCATATGAATAAAATGTATGGAAAATAATGGATGATATTGTCACCGAAATATACCGCTTAAGGGTACTTCAAACGAGTTGGTAAAATTACGTGTTTTTTGACTTTTACCGGCATTTTTTCGTCGTACGATATCGGGGTATTATATATGATTGTAACCGAACGATACAGGCAATTTTGTACGAAAGTTGGATGAAATACGTTAAATATTGAGTAGCGATCACGGTAGGTACGCTTTGTCGAAAATGTCGAAATATATTCGGGTACCTGATCAAAGCAGCATACGAGTATGACTCTTATGGCACTTATTTTGGATCTAATTTGTAGAATCTACGGTTAAAAAGTTCATTGAAACGTAATCACGTTTGTTCAAATATTCCAAGCTAATGCTTTCCCAATTTCACCCAAAGGCAAAAGGCTCAATAAAGATGATATCGTGATGATTAAATTTTCATTCATCCTTTTATCTCGTTGAAATTCAAAACCATCTCGAACCTTTTTGACATTAAATATGCACCAACGTCTAGATGTATACAAAATAGGCATACTTATGTGTAATTTTATGTTCAGATACAAAATTTTTCTTCTTTTTTTTTTCTCAAAATAAAAAATAAATACACACCAAGATTTATTTGATCAAGTCAAGTTGAAAGTTGATAAGTAAATAGTATACGCAGCTTAAGTGACGCTAGTGAAATGAAGACATATACTGCTCAAAATTCCAAAACTTCTGCATCGTTTAAAACAAAAAAATTTTCAATTCAAAATTAACAAGTAAAACATTAAAACTATGTTAAAATTAAATACGACACGTGTGAGTGGGTAGAAAATATTCTCGAACGAAAAATTCCCGTTAATTCAACGCATCGCGATAACAATATTTTTTTACAGAGATCAAACGATTTGAATTTGTCTATTAAATCGTAGGTAAGTAATTTTTTTCAAAAACTAGAGATCAATTTGAGCGGGAAATGAGCTAATTTTAAAATCCACCCATCCAGGATATTGTTGAACTCACTCAGCAACATACTAGAAACACTCCAACAGGCTGGTACAATTCAGGAGGAGAGAACTCCCTGGGAGGCTAGCAGGCTACTTACTTAGCTGAGCTTTCTATAGGTTTGAGTCTAATTTTTTTTTAGATTTTAGTGCCAGAAGTTGTGAAAGTACTTGTAATGTTTCAAAATTTTCACTATCAATAATTGAAATTGTGAAGGTAGGGGGAATGTAATAAGACTGGGAGGAGGGAGACATGCAAGGAATTCAAAAAAATAAGAAAACCCCGCAAAAAACAATTTTTTCCGGTTTGTGGGGGGAGGGGAGGGGATGCAATCAGGCTGAAAAGTCGAAACCACCAAAAAGCATGCCAAGAACCAATGATGAATCTACATATCAAATTTTTACTTCCTAGCTCAATTTGGAGGGGAGTTATACAAGGATCAAACTCAAATCATACGAAACCCCGTTCAAAAACCATATTTTTGGGGTTGTACGGGGGAGCAATGGGTCTGAAAAGTCGACCCTTCCATCCAAGCATATCTAAGGTCCACATACCAAAGCCTAACTTCTTAGCTCAATTTGGACGGGTCATAGGGGAAGAACAGTCCTTTCTCACGGTCAAAAAGGAGGAAAAGTTTCATACCTCCCCTCCTAATTGAACGAGGAAGCCAATTTTTGGATATGTTATTCAACTTCGGATTGTCTATAGATTAGTTCAAAAAGGAAAAATTGTTTGTAATTTTAGCCCCTCAGTACCCCCCCCCCACTCGAGGTCAACCGTACTCCAGAGGAATAAATCTGCCGCCAATCTAATCCTATTTCTCAAATTTGATCAATTTTGGTCGGTACTGAGCTGTACAAATAATTTTTAGTTTCGAGGGAAAAAATTAAAAAAATAAAAATAAATATCTGACATGGTCAAAAATCGTCGTAATGGTCTTCAAGTACCTCAAATCAGAAACCCGCCCAAAAAACCACATTTTTGGGCTGTCAAGGAGCGCAATGGGTATGAAAAGTCGAAACCCCAAAAGGCATATCTGTGCCCCTTACTGACTAGGAAACCATCTTAACTGCCCGGCTCCGAACTGAACAAAATTTGACTAGATAGAAAAAGCATTTGGCAAATTTTCAAAAATTTGCACTATCAGTATAGCTGATAAGAATAGTAAAAATAAAATATTTCATAAAATGTGATCAATCAAAGTAATAATGGAGAAAATTTGTGTCATTACTTAATATTGACCACGCCAATCGATCTATTATATTTTCCACTTATTCTGGAGGCCCCAGGAAGTTTTCGTTTCCGGCAACATTTTAAAAAATGAAAAAATTAAACGGATCGAGATTGATCCTCTGCCAAACTGAGCTGATTGAACCATTGGAGCGTTTTTGCTCAGCATAGAGCAGAATAAATGATTTTAATTTTTGAAAAAAAAAAAGATATTAAAAAATAAAAATAAATATCTAACATTCTTCTAGAACCCCATAACGGATTTTACCTATCCCCCCCCCAACATCCGTCGTTGGCCACATTTAGGCCCTGTACTGAATGAACATACCAAATTTTAATTTCCTAGTTCATTTTGATGGAGAGATAGGGGAGGAACAGCCTTTTTTCAAGGTTTAAAAGGAGGAAACCCCTCATATCTCCCCTCCAGATCGATCTAGGAGATTGATATTTCGATATGTAACACAACTTCAGATTCTCTATCGATTGACTCAGAAATGAACAATTTTCATGTTTTTGACCCCTCAGTACCCCTTCCCCCAAAATGGGGAAAAACTGAATTTTGATCAAAGGTCATCCCCACTTATATACATTTGATCCTCCGCCAAGCTGAGCCAATTGACCGAATTGGAGCGATTTTGGTCAGCATAAAGCAGAGTAAATGATTTTAGTTTTTGAAAAAAATATAAACAAGAATCTAACATTCTTCCAGGGCCCCATAACAGATTTTGTCTATCCTCCCTCCCCCAACCGCCGTTGGTTGATAGACGGTAATAGCCTGGGTTTCATTTATAATATGACATAAAAAATCAGGCTAAAAATTAAGACCTCACAGGTGTAAATTTCAGACCATGTGATATATGAATTTTTGATTCTTTTTTTCATCTTCCTCATATTTAATTTCATTATCTCTCCTTTTCTCTTGTTAATTTTAATTTGATAAATATTCATAAAATTATTCGCTTCACTTTTTACTATCTGTTAATTCACTTCTAGTCTCTGCTGATTTTACACACCTGAGAACTATGTAATTTTCAACTACAAGCACAATAAGAACACGCGGTATCCTCTATATTGTCGCATTGTAATACACAGACACTCGTTGAATTCGATGCTAGAAAAATTCACGTGCAAGTAGGTACTTGAACGAGTAGCTTATTTTTCCATCCAGACGAGACAATTGCGTCAGTTCTTATCACCTGGGGAGTTGTTGGTTTTACTCGTGTCAAAATTGTGCTATTGTAGGTACACGGAAGGTGGGGGTAAAAAAAAAATTAATTGACGCGAACCATTTGTTAAACGCAATACGGAAAATAATGACGTCAGTTTAGGAAATATGACACATCTCCTGAGAGACGTTTTTATCTGTTTCGTATGTATTTATAAACGCGGTAAAATTATAGAATATTTATCATTGTATGTACCTATAACGACGATGCCTTTTCCATTATATTCGTTTACTCTTACCATTAGCGTATAAATATGCAGTTCTCTACGTCAAAAGAATGGTTTGTTGGTTGTTAATGTTATCTCTTTTGTATAGTATAGCGTCAAACTACATACTATATAGTCGTTCGCTGTTTTTTTTTCTGGTGGAAGGAGATTGAATGAAATAAGTTTTATTAATTTGTAAAAATGATGCATCGAATCGCGTAGGTGATGTAATAGTACAGTCGAATCACTGCATCCGAACTTCGCTCAGAATATGAATAGTTTCAGGTAGTTTTCATAAATTCCAAGGGCTTTTAAACTTTCTCAAATTTTCGTCAATTTTTTAATAAGAAAAAGTACACATTAGAAGAATGGATGGTTGATGTAAGTGAATAATAGACGAACTTATTGTATTTTTTTCAAGTAGAAAGAAGCGCAATCTACCTTTACCACAAAAGAAAATATTCAAGACGTCGAAAATCGGAGCGTTTGCCCTACTATAACCAAATTTTTAGCTACCGAATTTAATTAGGAGACGTTTGGCGTAGATTTGAAAATTCGGAAGGAAAGTTGAAAAATGCACTGGAAGCTCTAGAACGGCTGGAAATGGTTGAAAATGGGTTAGCGTGAGGGAATAATAGATGAGAAATCATTTTTTAGAATTTTTTCCTCGCACTCGCGAGTTTGATAAACTCAATTTTTTCATTTATATTGCATACGTATAACGTTGTTTTAAATTTTGAATCCTCCTTAATCCTTAAAACACAAGGTAAAAAGTCACAATATGATGTAATTTTTGACATTTCCATCAAAAATGTATAAGAATGTCAATTTTTAAATCATGTTGTACATTGTGAGGGGATGTAATCTTTTACATTATGTTGTTAAATTTTTTACACGGGATGTCAAGAATTACTGAATGTTGTATTTAAAGGGTTAAAGGTAATCAAATGAACTTCAACATCTGAAAACGTGGATTCGGAGGGTTTTCTGACATACTCATTCCATTTACAGATGTTTTGTTAAAAAAAAATCAATTTCTGGGGTAAGGAGGGATTGATTCTTCAAGGGGGTGAGGAGAGGGAGATGCAGATGAACTTTTTAGATATAAAATTTCAACCTAAATATTTTTTGTTATTACAAATTTTGCGCTATATTTGATATTTTTCATAATAAAAGAGAATAATTTTATGTTTTGTATTTCTGTAAGTAGATTTTTGAAATTTGGGGCCCAAGGATTGCTTCAGTTGGAATTTTTGTAATAACCAAAAATATAGAAAAACCTTCAAAATAAACTTTTGCTCAAAATTTTTTTTGTAGAACCGTTAAAATGGAAGATATACGCATTTTCAAGAAAGCGGAGTGGATCTTCGAGAGGGAAAGGGGTAGGAAAAATGGCACCTAAGCTTATTTTTCTCTAAATACCTTCTACATTAAAGCTTGAACTCGAATAAAATTCACCAAAAGCGAAAAATTCTTATGTAGGTACTGTAGAGTGTGTATTTTAGTATTCCCGAACTTTCCTAAAATCTATGGATATTTATACTCCTTGAAGGGGGGGGGGGGGAAAGCAAATGAACCTTGAGGGGTACT
>FIZR01022094.1:0-27381 GCA_900060175.1 Ferrisia virgata
TTTTTTCATACAGTAGACACCAAGATATGCAATTTTCTTTATAACAATAAAAAAATATAGAAATCTGAAAGACGGAGGACGTTCCTATTAAAATTAAGAGCTCATACGTGGAGAGAATTTTTTTGAGGTGCCTACCAAGTGAAAAAAAATAATCGTTTTTTTTGACCCACCCTAATAAGTATGCATCATGCGAGCAGTAAAAAGTAAAAAAAAAAACAGAATCTTGAGCGATGGAGCGATGTTTTTTTAGCCTGATTTTTGTGAAACATATCACGATGCTTTTTCCCAATTCAGTGTCAATGTAGGGGGCGTTCGAAGGGATTAAAAATTGGACACCACCAAAAGGCACTTCTAGGGCCTATACCAAAACTACATACCAAATTTCAACTTAATAGCTCAATTTGAAGGGGAGTTATGCGAGGAACAGATTCAAAAAATAAGAAAAACTGACCAAAAAACTACATTTTTTAGACTATGAGGGATGCAACAAAGTCAAAAAGTTGAAACCCACAAAAAGCACATTAATGCGCCTATTTAGTGTGCTTTCAAGGTCAAAAAGGGAAAAAATCCGCTTACCTTTCCTCTTAATTGACCTTGGAAGCTGGTTTTTGGATATGAAATACAACTTTTAATTTTATAATGACTGGCATTTTTGAGCACAACTTAATTTTTCCCCGAAGTCATCCCCAATCCAGGATATTAAATCCACCGCCAATCAAAACCTATTTACCAAAATTGATCCATTTTGGTCAGTATTGAGCTGAGCAATATATTTATTTTGGGGGGGGGGGGGGTAAATGAATAAATATCTAATGGCATAGCCATAAATGGTCGTAATGGCCTTATAGAACCTCAATACAGATTTTTTTGATATTATCTCCCTTGTTCGCTGTGGGTTGATGGACTATAATAACCCTGGCTTTCATTGACAATATGAAATAGAAAATCATGCTAAAAATTTCTTCATAAAACTGTTTATGCAGCTCCAAAATTTTCTTAGAATATACCCTGTCGTATACCACGTTACCATTATTTTACACTTGGTATCCTACCAACGAGATAAATTATTTACGCCATTTTGCGTCTACAATTTTCAAATAAGATATCGGTATTGTTCGATGATACGGCCCTTACATATATTAAGATTTTTTTATTTTGTAAAAAATAATTTTTTTATCAATGTAAATGTACACATACGATTATTAAAAAACGTGTGTTTGTTATTCATATATTTATACACGAGTACATACATATTTATGTAAATGGATCATGTATACGAATCGTTTTGTACCTAATATCTGAAATATATACTTTTATAAAGTAATTGAAAATTAATACAGATTGAAATAGGTATCTTGAGTAAGTAAAGTACTAATACGTACTTAATTCAAATTAATTTTTTATTCGAATAGTTCAATTAGAGAAAAATGAATACATCGCTAAATTATAAAACATATACCTACAAAAAAAAAAAAAAAAAAAACGAATCTAAGCAATCAACAAACGGAATGAAAAGCCTCGCGTCAATAACGATGAATAATAGATAAAGACTCGACATTTTTATTGGAATACCACTTATCGTAATAAGTAGCACTTATTTAAAAATATCGAAATTGAAAGAATAAAAAATTAATTCAAATATACGTATTAATCCAAGTTTCTTACAATGTTTTGAAATATCGAACAGCCCGTTTTGAATTTTACACATTGTTTTTTTATCTCCATATGAGCTACAAAATCAGGTATTAGCGACCCTTTTACGATAAAATCAAACGAAATTGGCATACCTCGATTTAGTAATTTAGGGTATTTTTTTCCATTAATAGTTAAAATTCTGTCGACATACCTACAGTTTTCAAAATCGTACCGAAAAAAAGTGATGTCAATCAAGAAATCGCCGAGCAATATAATTTATAATGAACGGACATCTTTCACCGTGGAATATTTTCAAAATTTGCTACCTTTTAGTTAACAATTTTTGGATTGTAGTGTAAAAAAGAAAAATTTCTCCAAATATGCTACGAATGATTACTTTATAAAAAAAAAAAGATTCATCAGCTGCTCAGAAAATCAATTCGTAAACCGGGCCTATTTTAGTTCCTCCAAATTGGATCGTTAAATCTGCCACCAAACTGAGTCGATCGACTGAATTTGAGCGATTTTAGTCTGTATCGAGCAGAGTAAATAAGTTTTGTCTTCGTCGGGGGTAGGGGGAATCTAAAAAATAATATTTGATATGGCCAAAAATAGTAGTAATGGTCTTCTAGAACCCCAAAATGGATTTTGTTGACATCCCCCCACCCCTCATCGGCCATAGGGCGATAGACAGTAATAGCCTGATTTTCGTTGACAATGTGACAAAAAATCAGGCTAAAAATGATCCAAAAAACCGAAAAAATATAGTTAAAAGTTTACAATAGTTGCGCAAAAGTACATAAAAGTAGTCAAAATTTGCGAAAAAGGATGTCAAAAAATACGATAATCTAACTAAAACATGATGATAAATAGTGAAAAAATGTTGAAAACTGGATAAAAATGTTGACATATAAATTCCTAAAAATAAAAAATATTCATGAATACATCAACCCCAATAAATTATCATTCGCACGATTAAAAGTACTCAAATTTCAAAAATACACATCGCTAAAAATCATTGAAAAAATTGACTGAATTTCGTAAAAAAAATGGAGAAAAATAATCTAAAACCACGAAAAAAAATTTGAAAAATAGGTGAACACAGACCTAAAATGAGAAAAAAATTGTTATAAATCATTGCAAATTTGGTGAAGATTTGGCAAATACGGGAAAAAAATGTAAACAAAAAAAAAAAAAAAAAAAAAAAAAAAGTTATCAAAAATCATGAGAATGTGTTGAACAGTACGTACAAATTAACTTAAAACATGCAATAAATGGGTAAAATCATTAAAATTTGGTAAAAAATTGATGAATAGACTTTTAAATGTTTTAAATGCCGAAAATTGATCAAAATTCACAAAAAATTGTGGAAAAATATGTGAAAATTGGCTCATAATATGAAAAAAAATTGGGTAAAAATATGACAAAAATGGGCGAAAATGCAGAAAGTCATGAAAAAATATGTGAAAATTGACTTGAAATGTGACAAAAAAATGTTAAAAATCATTGAAATCATGTAAAAAATTGGCAAAATGGTTTTAAAATTCAGAAAATTTATCAAAAATCACAAAAAAAAAGGTTGAAAAGTATTGAAATTTGGTAAAAAATCACGAAATAATGTTGAAAAATGGGTAAAAATTGACCAAAAATTGGTAAAAATCATTGAAAATTGGGTAAAAGTTTGACAAAAATGGGCTAAAAAAGCAGTTGTAATAGTTACTTTTAGTAAATTTTTAACATTTTTCACCTATTTTTGTTAAATTTTTACCCAATTTTCAATCATTTTTATCAATTTTTAACATAATTTCGTAATTTTTTAGTAAATTTCAATGCTCTTTAACGATTTTTCATCAATTTTCAATAATTTTTATCAATTTTAGTATTTTTTACCAATTTTTGTCAATTTTTACTTGTTGTTGCCAATTTTTCACCCAATTTCAATCTTTTTTTACGACTATCCTCACATTTCAAATAAACTTTTATGCATTTTTTAACATTTTTTCGTAATTTTCTACATTATTTACCCATTTTTATTAAAGTTTTACCCAATTTTTAATAATTTTTAACAATTTTTTTCATGTTTTAGGTCAATTTTAACCTAAATTTCAACACTTTTTTGTGATTTTGATCAAATTTTTTGCATTTTTTAATACCTATTTGCAATTTTTAATAAATTTTCTTAATTTTAAAATCACTTTTGTCAGTCTTTTACATGATTTCAATGTTTTCAACAATTTTGTTCATACTTCAAGTCAATTTTCACATATTTTTCAACATTTTTTCGATATTTCTTTCATTTTTTACCCTTTAGGGCTATATTTTTACACAATTTTCTTCATATTTTGAGCCAATTTTCACATATTTTTAAACATTTTTTTACGTTTGATCAATTTCCTCGCATTTTAAACTCATTTTGGTAAATTTTTTACACAATTTTCCATAATTTTATACAATTTTTTACATTTTTTAGGTAAATTTTTACATACTTTTTAACTTTTTTTCATTATTTTTAATAAATTTTCTGCATTTTTCACCTATTTTTGTCAAAATTTTACGCAGTTTTTAATGATTTTTAATAATTTACTATACATTTTAGGTCAATTGAAAGCTATTTTTCAAAATTTTCTCGTAATATTACACCATTTTTTTCCATCTTACTAATCAGAAATTAAATTCACGTACGTTTCAATTATCTTTAAAATGAGCTAACGGGCGAGTATTTTTCAATGGCGAAATATATTTCACACAATTTAAATCCAAGTACGCGAGTAATTCGAGCTTTGAAAAAAACAGGAAAAAAAATCGAAAGCAGGCCAAAATTTAAACAATAAAAATGGGTCAAATACTCGTATCGAATACGAAACACATTTAATTGATAGAAAAAAAAAACTTCCATAAATCACGTAAAGATGGTAAAATCCATTACGAACCATACACTGGTATATATAGAGGGTACAGTTGAGTGGCTGCTGATAAAAACCATAACGTAGTTCTTAATGCCAAAAAAAAAAAAAAAAAAAAAAAGGAGTGAGAGAGAGAAAGAGAGAGAGAGATGAAAAAAAGCGAAATTGACTTTTTAATAATTATCATAAAAAAGAGAAACTTTCATTTGAAAATACAACCGATTTGTTATTTTAGGTTAACGAACCTTTTAATCTTATACCATTGGCGGTTTTTAGTATATATCTACTCGCAGTAAAGTGAACGTATAAAATACCTACTGTATAGTGGTGTATATATTTTTGAGAGTAAACTACCATTATAGGCTTCGTTTATTGACACACGTACGTAAAACCCAAAACACCTCGCCTGTTTAAAATTCTATACATTTGCCAACCCATAATACAAGCTTAAAGGGGACGAAAAAAAATTTTTAAACTAAATTCGAATTTGCCGCTCGCTGCTCTTAATCCGGCTAACTTGCCTTTACCGGTACACTGTTGTGTGCAGTCTGATTTAATTCCGTTCGTATATTTTTAACACGATACGATAAGAAATTTTCAGTCGGCATTTTTGCTATCTGAAAGTAGACCGGATTTACATCGATGTTCAAGCCACGACAAAAGTAAACAAGAATGGAATTTCTTTAAATAAATTAAACCCAATGTATACAACATTTTTCTGCGCGTAAGGAAAAAAAAAAAAATAACGGCAGTCTGGCATTTGCGAACGATTTTCGCAACTTTATATACAATATACACGCGTACTATACACTACACAGTACATGCGAATATTTTTTTTCGCATCGACCTTATATAAGTATATAATACGTAAAATTCAATAAAACGCTGCAAAGCCAACTTTAAACAATAAATACTTTATTTTAGTTCAAGTTAGCGTAATCTGTTTTGATACGCACGACTTGTTCCATCCATTTGTCGACTAAGTTCAACAAATAAGTAAGTAAACATTTTCTTCAAGTGTGAAATTTGATTTTTACGATTTCCAAAACTCTATATATCTAGTGTGCGTAGACCTACACATATATTTATATAGTAATACCTACTGTCGCAATTTATTAGAAACTTTCATTGTTTACGACCGAAAATCATATATGCGTAAAATAAGCTCTCAGCCCACCAGGGATGGTTTTAGATTACGAGTTGAGGGAATTGGACGATAAGAGTAATTTCTTAAATAGAGACCTTTCGTATGTTATTTGAGTAGGTGGAGATAGGTAAAAAAAAATTAAATAAAATTTTCAGCCTATCATTATGTAATTTTCCAGTTGAATAATTCGATGCTGGTGCATTCGACGATTGAGAATTAAAGAAGATAAAAAGTCTTTTGCTAAAAATAAAATGAAATAAAAAAAGAATTCCAAACGAATTCAACCCTTTCATTGATTTCTAGATAATCAAGGTATGCAGATAAGATTTTTTAATCGTTCATAAATTTTTCAAAAACACACTCAGCAAAATGTATTTAATCTTTTACTGGCTTCTTCATTTCTATTACTCAAATTATACTAATTTTATGGCCTAACAAGGGAACGAAATCTGCACAAATGGTTGCCCATCATGTAGTGCTTCAGACTCCTAATACGTATACATTTTTTTTTTATCCAACACTGGGCTAGTTTTTGCGTAGCATTGTTGCCAACATTGAAAAAGTAATACTATTGTAATTTTAATATTTTATACTTGAAAAAAATTAAGAAAAAGATGGATAGATACCGAAAAAATGAGTAAAAATGGTCATATGAACGAGTTGTCCAACTGAAAATTTGAAGGGACAGTGATTCAAAAAAATCAAAAATTCGTAGAAATATTTTTTTCGATTAAGGATTCTTGTATAACTTTTCAAAATAAACAAAAATGGTTATTTACAGAAATTGCTCATCTTGGAAATTGAAGGAACTGCGTAGAATGTGGATTATATTTTCCTTCTTACCCGGTGTTATGTTGTTATAGTGAAAATAAAATATGCCAATTTTGGTTAGGAAAATTCATCAGTTAGGGTTTGAATTTTGAAGATACGTAATTTTTCTTAAGGTCAATTTTTACTCCCTTCAAAGAACTAGATAAGGACTCTTGATAACAAAACATATTTCTATGAATTTTTGAATTTTTGCTAATCACTACTCCTTCAAATTGTCAGTTAGGCAACTTGTTCATATGACTATTTTTACTCTTTTTATGGATCTCTACCAGCATTAAAATTCACAAGGTTATTTGTGACTCGGATCAAATTTTGGATCATCGAGCAAAAAACAATCCAGATCACAGAAAGGAATCATTTTGAAAAAATATGATTTAAATCACGGATCACGAATCATAATTTTTTTTTTAAATGATCCGATCATTTTTTTCAAAACGCACGGTGCAGTAATTTTTGTATTTAAAATTACTAAAATGGATTATGATTTATAATTTTTTTTACAAAAGAACATACAGCAGATGAATTTATCAATCTAAAATCAAAAATAGCAGTACCTACGAGTATACCTACTCGTAATAAGAAATAAGCTGACCACACACTGTGATCCGGGTAATTTTAATTTAACGAGATTTTCTAGCTTTAAACAGTAACCACATGACCGTGATCTAATCCTGCAGCGTTACCTACATTTCAAAAAATTGTAAATTTTTTGATCCGGATATTCCCAACCCTCCCTACCCAGCCCTCATATTATTTTCTTAAAAATATAAAATAATGAAGTTCCTATAGCATCATTTTTTCAATGTTGGCAACACTGTTACGTGTAAACTTGTCTCGAGCTAGAAAAAAATATAGTGCGTATGTAGATGCACTAGAGTGCTACATGATGGACAACCATTTGTGCAGATTAACTATGGACACTTCTAATCATTTCCTCGTAAAAAATCATTTAGATCATTTTTCTCCAGTAGTGATAGGAATACTGATAGATATTAAAATGAATATCTAAAATCCCAAAAAGATACATTTAGGGCAATTTTTAAATCTGTATGCCAAATTTCAACCTCTTAGCTCAATTTGGAGGGGATATATGCTTAGTACAAAGTCAAACAACACTAAAATTCGCTCAAAACCACTTTTTCGAGAATGGTAGGAGGTGCAATGGACCCGAAAAGTTGATTCTCCTAAAAAGCACGCCTACGGCCATTACTCAGTCTAAAAACCAAATTTCAAATTCCCAGCTTAATTTGTAGGGGGGATAGGAGAGGAAAGCCCTGTTTTCAAAGTAAAAAAAGGGTAAACCTCGTATCCCCTCTTCCTAATTGACCTAGCAGATTTTTTTATATATAATACAACTTTGGATTCTCTATCGACTGGCGCAAAAAGGAAAAATTTTGTGTGATTTTAACCTCTTAACACCCCTCTCCCAAATTTCGATATAACTGAATTTTAACCTGAGGTCATCGGATTGCAGAATATTAAATCTACTTCCAATCTAAACCTATTTCCCAATTTCTATCGGTTTTGGTCGGTATGGAGCTGAACAAATAATTTTTAGTATCGGGGACATCGCCAAAAATCATCGTAATAGTCTTCTAAAACCTCAAAACGTACTTTGTTGATATCCTCCCCCCTCCTCTGATTTTCACTGACATTATAATAAAAAATCAGGTTACAAATATTAAAGAATGAATTCCAATTCGATATCGATCCTCCAAATTCATTTTTAATCATTTCAAAACTTCCAATCAAATTTTGATTTTTCTTCGGAATTTTCAAACGTACACTAAAAATTTCCAACTGAACTTCAACAGCTGAAAATTTGGCTATATCATACTGTAGGTCCCTAATTAGGTTATTCCGGAGAATCTGAGCTCGGCGCCAACTAGGCTGAGGCGAAATTAGTTTTTTTTTTTCAAATCTACAAACGGCGAGGTTACCATTTGTCATGAAATTATCTCAACAAGTTGTGGGAAAAATTATTAATTTCCAAGTCAATTTTTTCATCGAAAAAAAAATTTAAATATTGCTTCCAAGAATAAAATTATCACACATATTTATGGCCAAAATTATCATTGTTGGTAAATTTTCATCGTTTTTCTTTCCTAGAAAAAATTTTATCAAAGAAAATATATTTCATCTACTTTAGATCTTCAAAAGCAATTTTTAATTTTTTTTTTCTTTCATTTCAAACCATTTACACGGTATTTTCGAGTTTTAGTATACTTATTGGGAACGACTGAAAAGGATACAAGCGATAAAAACCGACTCTAAATGGGCAAAGCAACTGTACTCGAGCCATTTCACTGGAAATTCACTGAAAAGGCAATTTTTAATAATACAAAAAAATTCTTGAAAAAAAAAAACAAAAATTGAAATATTGGGTTTAATCGTCTAAAATTGATGCCCAATATCCATTTAGGAGAACGTTGTTCGAAAAAAAATTTCCGTCACAATTATCGGAAGAAAGATAGAATTCCTCGTAGACATTTCAAAAAAATGACAATATCTACTCTCAAAAAATTGCGAGTGTTTTCGAGGGTAAACCGAGTTTGAAAATTATCTGGAATAGAATTTTTTTTTCTTTAAAATATCACAAGTCTCCAATTCCTGCGTTCATTGATAATTTGTACAAAATAAAATAAAAATTTCAACGATAAAATTCAATGAATGAGAAAATCTGTATTCATAAATTATGAAACAATCGTTCCCTGTACGACTTGTGCATATAACCCAGGCCCACAGTTAGCAATCGAAAATTTGCGCTTCGATAGGAAGGGTAAAGTTGAAATTAAAATTACTGCCAATACTAATACAGCTATTGTTTATGCGAATGTACGAATCAGTGAAGAAAATCCACTCAATCTGAATATCACTTACTTATGGTTAAACAGTTTACGAAGTTCTCCTTTTATAGCTTTATATCTGATAATGAAATATTTACTTCTTAACGTTGGTCGACGATGATAAAATAATCCCGAACTTAATTTACCTAACTTCGCAACCTCGTTGTTGCTTCTCTTTACAACGCTGCGTGCTGCTTTAAATTTGATATTAACGATTCGTTTAAAATTGAGTGTTACATATTCATTCTGCTGTGCAGAGTGTGTATACCCAGCGAATCGTTTATTCGTAACACACGTACATTTGCGTAACGCCACCGATAGGAATTTTTTCCATTAACAAATAATTGAATAAGCATTAAAGCCGATTGGAAATTATTTTTATCGCTATCGATACGTACTAGATACATAGGTAAATTTTAATTCGATTTCAGTAGAATCTCGGATTAAAAATTTCAGCCAACTCACTCACTTGTAAAATTAACTTGTTGCATGTGTAATGAAGAAAAGATAAGAGGAAAAACATAGACAATAAAGCGACGTATACTAAAAAAAAAATTGACGTCTTTTAAATGATGAAATAATGAACGTTGTAGGGCAGCTGTAGGGGTCCATGTAGCTAGCAGCTCTTTTACAATCAGCCGGAACCGAACAGTTTGATAATAAGCAGCTGCTATTGGTGTTGGCGCGGACCAGGTGACAGATTGCTTTCACATCCAGTTTACTACGATAAAACTTAATTTCAGAATCCGAATAATATTTCGAATGAATTTCATTTTGGGAATTATCATTATTATTTGCCGGACGAAGGGGACAGATCGAGCTCGCGACAGAGACGTGCTCTTCATTAATTCGAGTATTTTTACGTTATCATAATATACCAAATATCCAAACATGGTATAGGCCTATTGATTAGCAACACTGTTGGTTTTAAAGTTTACAACTTATGTGTGGAGAAAAATATTCTCACATTATATACGTATGTATTTGAAAAATATCAGTAATATTTTCATTTTGCTCCAATTCGCCGTAAGATTTTCAATATCCTGTACAAAATTACATTTTCTATTTTTTATTTACAAAATGACGATTGAAAATCGAAATTTTATACGACTTAAATTTTCTATTTCCAGTTCTAGTTTTCTTTCATTGACAATTAATTTTTCCAATCAAGCATAAAAGTTCGAATTTCCTTTAAAAAAAAAAAAATAATAAATAATAATAATAAATAAATAAATAATCAATAGTAAGAAATTCTTGTCGAGTCTTTCGCCAATACAATAGAACCGATTACGTAACTGGATCACGAAAACTTATTCTGAAATAGATACATACGCAGGTATACTTAGATATAAATTATTAACGAAAAACTGCTTTCAGGTGTCACCATTGTAGAATTTTGAAAGCTTTTTTTCTTACAATTTGATTAAATTTCCTGCTTTTCCGCGCAGCACTCATCTTCAATCTTCAATACGAAACACTCTAAATGACATGATAGGTACGTATCGATGAGACAAAAAAAGACGCAAAGGTTCCTTTAACATTGAAGTAATAAAAGTCACATGATGCATACCTTTTAGTATAAAGATTATAATGAAAATTCTTATACGCCGTTCAAAAACTTATGAGATTTTACTTATTTACTTATTCGCCGCGTCGACACATTTCTCATTTAATTAATTTTCACCATTGACATTTAACGACACAAACACCCTCAGTGATCACCGATCGCTTATTCAATAATTACCTTTTCAATGTTTTAATCGTATAGAGTATGCGTATGTACCGGGTGTCTCAAATTAACCTCCTTTCCCTTATATCAGTGATAGGTCAACTTATTAGACTTACATGTATAATGGTTAGCATACCCAAAAAATCGAAGGAGCTGAGATATGCTACTCTCAAAATTTCATACTTTCAAACTTGCCATTTACTTTAAAAGCTGATAAAAAAGATTAATAATGATAACGTTGTTGGGATGGTAACCCAGACAGTAGCATTTATTCAGAGGGGAGAATGCCAAATGAAGAAAAACCGTGTTTTAAAACAAACGGCGAATTTTTAACAGAATTTTCAAAGTGGATGACAGATTTGGGCGAAGATGAAATTTTAAAAATAACAAAATCTTAGTGCCTTTAATTTTTTAGATATGCTAACCTTTAAACATGTAAGTTTCATACGTGGTATAAGGGAAAGGAGGTTAATGCGAAACACCCGGTATAGCAGAAAACCCCAGCAACTTACATAATTTTGAAAAAATAATGAAATCCGTATAGGTTAATCGAATGTTTTTTTCGGGTCAAAAAAACATCATCGGAAACGACGACAGGATTTCTCCGTTAAAGAGATGTTACAGTAAAGATTGTACTGTCCGATCAACATAACGAATATGATCCCACACAATTTACTTTACGAAAGAAAAAAAAAAGTACAGATACATCCTTTAGCGAAAATATTGAACTTTTTACTCGTTAAAGTACCATGCTACTGTCACCAGAGTAAACAAACATAACGAACCCTTCTTAGATAATTTTTGAGGATATATCGCCTTATCGCCCACATTGATGGGAAAAAAGTTGATTACATCGTGCTTTATACGATGCCACTGTATCAACTCGAGATATTTATATATCATCAAAGAAAAAATATATTTTATTGGAATAAAAAAAGTTTACGCAACTCCTTCAAGTCTATATTTTCTTATTTATTCAGCTACTCGCAAACTAAATATATAATAATCATTTGGAAAAATTACACTCGAGCTATCAATGTTCAATACATATTTACAAGAGACTATTATTTAATCATTACTTATTTTTGCATCATTTATTGAATGATAAAGAATAAAGAGGCATGTAAATTTTTCCTCTGTTGTGATACGTGTAGTATACTAATCTACCACCTTAAGGTAAGTTCAGAAAGATAACAAATTTCATCACGTACCATGTTCACTTATTATACATATAATCTGTGCAGGGCTGCTAAGCTGCCCTACTTTAGAAAATGTCTTCGGCCCAATAGAACAAATCAGTCTGAAAAAATAATGTCTATATCAGTTGTTTGGAATTAAATTTCATGACTTTTTCATGACTTCTTCTTGAGCTTTATATGCCCTATTTTTTTACTTTTCTGGTCGTTTTACCCTTTCGTACTGTTTTATTTTTGTACATATCGCACTGTTAGTAAAATAACACTACATTTCATTAAAAAAACACACCACAAGACAAAAAAATAAATTTTTCTTGTTCTTTAAACGATGAAAAACCATGTCACAATCAATTTTTCTTTATAAAAAAGAAAAATATAACATATAACGTGATATTACACCTCAAAAAAAAGAAAAACAAAAACATCTCTCTGGGATGTTTTTTTTCTAATCAAAGGTAAGTATAGGGGAGGTTTTAATGGAGGTGCTAAAAAGTAGAAACCAACAAAAAGCACATCTAGGACCCCTACTCTTCCTAGCTCAATTTGGAGGGGAAATTGGACAGGAGCAGTCCTTTTTTGAAGTCAAAAAAAGGAAAACTTTCATATTTCCCCTACTAATTCACGTAGAAGACTAATTTTTGGATACTCTGTATAAGTTTGGATTGCCTATCGATTGGCTTAAAAAGTAACAATTTTTGTGGTTTTGGGAGCTAAAAAAAAACATCAAAGAACAATGCTTTTCCGTTTCTAAGCTGTAAAAATAATTAAAAAAACTACTTAAATATCATTTTACAATTGAAAAAATAAAAAAAAACTTCAAAAAACACTTAAAATAATTATAAAATGGTTCAGATTGTTATTTTAAAACTCAAAAAACATGAAAAAGTGAGAAAATCACTCACAACGTGATTTTCCACCACATAACAAGAAAAAAATTGAAAAATATCATCAAGAAATGACGATTTTTCGTTTTCAAGCAGTAAAAACACGAAAAAAATCGGTCAAAATTTCAATTCATCGTTATAAGCAAAAATAAAGAAAATTTTCAAAAAAACGCGTAAAATGATGATAAAACGTTTCCAATTGTCAATTTACAGTTCAAAAAACGTAAAAATTCGGACAAAATGTTATAATAGCGTTACTTTTTCACACATTGCATGTAAAATAGTAAAAAAATTCAGTAAAAATTCCCAAAAAAATTCATTTTTTGCATTCAAGTTGTAAACAAATAATTAAAGTAACTTTCAATACCATGTTACAGTTCAAAAAACTTTAAAAAATGGAGAAAATTCTGAAAAAAAATGATAGAAAAATCATTGAAACCGTCATTTTACAGTTCAAAAAATATGAAAAAATTAAAAATTGTAAAAACTTCTCGAAATCTCATTTTACAGCGCAAAAAATGTAAAACTCTTCAAAGAATATCAATTTTTCATTTTGAATGGGTATAATTATAAAAAATATCGTTTAAAACGTTATCACATATTAAAATAAACTTTACAAAAAAAAATTTTCAAAAAGCTTTTAAATTTTTGCTTTCAAAAGGTATGAAATGATGAAAAAAAACATTCAAAATATCTATTCAACTCATAAGATGTAATAAAACTTTTAAAAGTTTTTATAAACACAAAAAGACAACTCGAAAAACGTACATTGTACACCTGCAAGCAGTAAAAAGGTGACAAAGTCATTTTACAGCTTAAAAAGTCGTTAAAATCTAAAAAAAAAAAAAAATTCAAAAAAGTCCATTCTTTATATTTTAGTTGTGATATAACGAAAAAAATCATCCATAATGTCGATTCAGTTCTTGAGTAGTGGCGTAACCAGGAGTGGCTCAACGGAAAGGGGAGGGAGAGGTGGTTTCACCTTTTTCTAGTGAGGGAGAAATTTTGAAAAAGATACTTTTTTAATGATTACAAAGTCCTTTTTCAGAAGTTTTAAGAAAAAAATAGGCCTACATGTAAAAATGGGGGGGGGTCTACAGGGGTCTACAACCCCCTTCCTCTTCTTAGGCTACGTAACTGAGAGAAGGACATAAAACAAAGAAAGAAGGGTGAAAAAAAAATCACCTAAAATTTCATTTTAAAACTGTTAGAGACGTAAAAAACGAAAAAACTCGAAATTTTCGTATTTCGACTGATAAGCCATCTATAAATAGAGCCGCTTAGGTCCACTAGGCCATCTTGTTTTTTTTGGGCCAGTGCACCATCAATTATAATAACAACACAACCAGAGAGAGTAGAAAATGCATAGGCGAAAATTTCAAGAAATATTAACAACGAATATTCTCCTTAGCCTAATTTTTATAAAATAATCAATTGTACATGTACGCTCGTGGAATAAAAAAAAGACCATTTTAGGATGTTTTTTGTTGAGCTGTGGTAAGAATGCAAGTAGATATTAGAGTGAGTAGCTGAAACCCCCAAAAAGGGCATCTAAGACTTTTACTAGATCTCATTCCAAATTTCAACTTTTTAGCTCAATTTGGAGGGAGATAGGGGATGAATAGCACTTTTTCAAGGCCAAAAAGGATAAATCTCCCTTCCTATACTCCTTCTAATTGACCTATAAGGCTGATTTTTGGATATGTTATACAACTTGGAATTGTCTATCCATCGACTCAAAAAGGAACAATTTTTGCGATTTTTCCTCTCAGCATCCCATCTCCTGAATTTGGATATCGTATACCTAATCCGTCACCAAATAATTTTAGTTATCGGAGAAAGTAATCGATGAAAAAAATGAATAAAAATAAAAATAAATATCTGACATCGCTAAAAATGATCTTAATGGTCTTCTAGGACCCTAAAACGAAGTTCGTTCATATTCGTCCTTCATTCGCCTTAGGTAGATAGATCGTAATAGTCTGGTTTTCATGGATAATATGAGACACAGAAAATCAGACTAAAACTTCGATCATTTATAATTTTTAAAGCATTTATCTAATATAATCATGTATTCGAAATTGTAATTGTAATTTGCCAAAAAATTATACCCATGCACATCCGGAATAATTTGATTGAAATATTAAAAAAAAAATAAATAAATAAAAACTACTGCAAATTGCTAACACTTATTACTAAAGTACTTTATTTACTGCCGGAAACTTGTGTAAAAAAAATTTTGAATTATTCACGCGTCGAATCTACTTTCTTGTAGGAAAAGAAAAACACGAACCGCAATAAATTACAAATATTCGTGTGTAATAGTAGTAGTACCTAACACCATAATACTGACACATAAGAGTACATTTGCTAGGTACATATCGTAGAATCTGTTCGTTTAAGCCTTAAAAAGGTTCCATTCATTGGTGGGTAAAGGTAAAGGCCTCTACATATACGCGACATACATACACATATCGCTCAAAAACTATCATAGATACAGATAGACGCACTTAGTAAGTGAAAAAAAATCCTATACGCATACGGCTCACTTCATCGTAAACCTTACAGGACGAATTGTAGGTCTAGGTGCAGCACATACTACCCATTACTTATATACCTATACCTATATGTACATGTAGTACGAATAGGTAGTATATAAATCGAGTCTGAAAACTATCGTAAGGTACTATATGCATTAGTCGTATCGAAATTTTCACCGATTCAGTAAACTAAGCCATTTACCATTTTCACCGCGAACACCTAATCGGTTTATCCGTCGGAATTTTGATCTTTTAAACCGATGGCCCGATAAACGCCACGACAACAAATTGTTAAACCCGAACAAACAAAACGAGCTCGGTTTATATCCTCTACCGCAAGATTTTAAATATCGATTTGTGACTTATCTTTATTGATATCTGGCCAAGAAGCTATTATATAGTTATTTATCAAGATAATTATCAACAAATGTTGTACCTATCACAGCTGTCTTTTATACAAAAGCAATCTCAATCTTTATCTAAACGCTAAGTATATTAATGGCGTTTGAGAGAAAATTTTTCAAATTATTTCCTATACATAACATTATAGTAAACGAAACTGAATATTAGAAAAAAAAAATTTTAAAACAATAAAAATAAGATAGGTGATCCGATAATAGTTTATTGTTTTCTAACATTTAACATTTCAACCATTCGGATAATTTATACACAGTTGTTCGTGTTAATCGTGTGAATTGAACCGCGTAACAAATTTACCTAGGTACTTCGAAAATTTTCAAAATATTTTACAACTCGTAAATTACTCTCTATTCGTTCGGTATATTCGAAATATTTGTGAGAATAATCATTTAGTAGCTTGTATCATCGCGCACTCTACACAGATTCGAAACACAATCGCAACAAATCATCAAAAGTGCGCAGCTTTTATCTTCTGGCGGTATCTGTATTTCACTGGGATCATCGTATAGAATTTGCCAAAGTCAAATATCAGATTATCGTTTAAATTTAAAAGTAATAAAACTAGTTTTAAAAAAAAAAGTTCAAAGCCGATGCAAATTTCTCTACATTATTACGAAATGGAACGCCTCGTTCGCAAAAATGTAGTAATATTTCGCCAAAAAAGTAGTAGAATTTTTTTTATTATCATATCGATGCATAAATTTCTTCTCAAGAATGCATCCCATATACTCGACCATTTTAAAGAAATTCTTTATTAAAACGTCCACTATCTCGATATTAATTACAAACTAGCCAAATTAAAAGCGAAAAAATGTAAATGTCTGTTGAACCGTGGAACTCGTACAAAAAATATCTACCCAAACGAATTAATCTCGCGAACCAATTTTTCTACGCCGACTGGTTCTCGATAGATACAATTCAATCACATCCGGAAATATTCGATACGCTTTTTTTACACACACACACACACACAGTACACATACATCATAAATAAAGTTTTTCTTATACATGAAATCAATTAGAATGCTACTAAGTATCAACATATATTCGAGTGACGTTTACGCATATTTTTAGAATAACTCTCGTTTAAAAACCAATTACTTACTAGTTTTTTTTTGACGGCGTCGTTCATCACATACCAGATATTAACGGTGATAACAAAATAAAACAGGTTACGTACTTCTAATAGCAATTCAGGAAACTTTATAATAAACTAAAATGATTTATTACAACATAAAAGACAATTTATCTCGAATTTATGATCCCCCCTCCTTTTTTTCCCTACCACCATTTTGTCATAATTTTTCAAAGAAACATTTAAATCTCTATTCGAAAACGTTTGTACAAGTTTTCACACTGAAATTAATTTTTTTGACCAAAAAATGAAAAGTACATCACCTACTTCCGAATCTAATTCAGACTCAATACGAACTCTAATTCAATCTGTAGAAAAAAATACCCAAAAGAATGCCAATTGGCAGAATTTGAGCGATTTTAGGCGGCGTGAATTCGAGTAAAAGTTTTTTTCATCCTGATTTTCGTGATGTATTATTATTTGTAGAATTAGGTGGACGGAACACGATGTTTTTTCATAATCAATGGTAGAAGTGGAAGGTGATTTCAAAGTGTATACCTAATTCATACCATCAAAGGCTAATTTAAAACCGCGCTAAATCTACAAGCCAGATTTATACACAAGAAATGAACAATAGCTCACGTCTTCGCATTGCTAGGACTACTCGTAGGCTTGTAATGACAAAAACTGACCAAAAAACTACATTTTCAGAGCTCTACGGAAATGCATTGAAGCTGAAAAGTCGAATCTCCAAAAGGTACATTTTAGGACTTATACTAGATCTACATACCAAATTTCAACTTCCTAGCTCAATTTGGAGAGAAGTTATACGAGCGGTAAATTCTAAAAATAAGAAAAAACGACCAAAAAACCACATATTTAGGGATGTGAGGAAGTGCAATAGTGCTGAAAAATCGAGACCCCCCCCCCCCCAAAAAAGCATATCTAGGACTCTTAATAAATGTACAGGGATGTGAGGAAGTGCAATAGTGCTGAAAAATCGAGCCCCCCCCCCCCAAAAAAAGCATATCTAGGACTCTTAATAAATGTACATACCAAATTTTAGCTTTCCAGCTCAACTCGGTATGGAGATAGGGGAGGAAGAGCCCTTTTTCAAGGTCAAAAAGGAGAAAACCCTCATATTTACCCTCTTGATTTGCCCATCAGGTTGATTTTCAGATACGTTCTACAAATTTGAATTCTCTATCGATCCGTTCAAAAAGAAGCATTTTTTTTTTCTATTTTGACTCCTCGGCACCTCCTCTGAATTTGGGTATAGCTGAATTTTGACCCAAGGTCAGTTCCATTCCAGAATACCAAACTCGCCGCCAATTTAAGCATATTTTTAAAATTTGATCGATCTTGGTCGTTATTGAGCTGTCGGTGGGAATATCTGGTTTCGCCAAAAACTGGTCGTAATGGTCCTCTAGGACCAAAAAATGGATTTTTTTTTGACATCCCCCCTCGCGCCCCTCAGTCGTAGGTTGATAGACCGTAACAGCATGGTTTTCATTGACAATCTATGACGTATTATAAAATCAGACTAAAAATTTAATAATATTCTAAGACTCGGAGACTCCAGAATGGATTTTATGAACCACCTCCTCCACGATACTTGCATTCAGCGCAAAGATAAAAAACCATTCAATTTCAACAACAAAATACTTGAAAATAATAAAACCGAAATACAAAACATGATAGAATTAGATAAATCTGGATTATTTTGCATATGTTCATGATTCACATCACATTATAGATCCATCAAAAAGAAGAAAAAGGAAAATACTTTTCAACGAAAAGCAAATAAAAAGTGGTAAAATAGCATAGGCTATGAAAGAAATGAATTATTTCGTCACATCTTTCTCATCATTACCATTTCTTTCCCTAATGTACTTTATAAAATATTTCAAAAGTTGATTGAGAAAATTTCAACAAAATTTCGATGCAAATGAAACAAAAAAGTAGAACACGAGGAAAAAAAATTACGAACACGTTAAATATTAAGTAGGCACCTAATCAATAAAACGAATAATTGATGACAAAAATAAAGCCCATTTAAGATTTACTTTTGGAGAGTAATTACACCTTAGATTCATTTATTATTAAAATATTTTTCCATGCAAAAACTTTCGTGTCTTTTCATACTGTCACACGCATTACTCCATCACGTCTTTGAACTGCGACTGTAAAACCTTCCAAAAATGTAGAAGAAAAAAAACTAACCATCGTCTTATCTTCTATAAATTTATTGGTCACTTAGATACGCTTGAATAGCATTCACGTACGAGCGAATTTAATTTCCTAAGCAAATGGTTGGTGACAAAAAAAAAAATCCTCCCGCCTTACACTGGCTTTACATTAATTCACCAATTCGAAATTGGCCCAATGTAAGTCTTCGGCTGGACGTACATGTAGCATGTACATGTATATTGATATGGTGTTTTGATGCGTTCAAGAGTCTCTTGAAAGTGCAGTCAAGTATGGTAAATAATAGCGGTTTGTCTATTCCGACGCACTCACTGAGACAAATTTTTCCTTTCAGATGTGGCTTTTAATTTTCACTTCTCGTGACGGTATAATTTCAATGTTAAACGTTTACAAAGACCACACAGCGCAGATTTTTATTCCATTCATACAGACGTATTCTAATATTCTGCATTCTTATTGACAAAAGTGTGCGACAACAAGAGGCGTGATCGAGGATAAATCTAAAATACGACGCGATAGCGAATTCTATAGTAAAGAATTGTTCGTAAACCAGTATCGCAGACGGATTCTTGAATCATCTTTTTGCCGAGATATAGACGTTGGTTGCGATCACCGATCTTGTTAGGTTACTATATCGAGTTCGACAAAGGTGAAACATTTGCATCGTATGAAATCTACGAAGGACAATATTCAAACACTCGAGATTGTGAAAGAAATATTCATAAATCCTGTTTCACAATGAATCGATATCAGTAGCTGCACAGAAAGAATCTTTTATAATACCTATATCCTCCGTTTCATCTTATATGCCAATTTTACATAGCTGATATGTTTCAATATTATTACTTTAATTTGAAATTTGATAATTGATAGATGAATACACCGTATCACTTTTAAACCTTCTTCACTGTTACGTTTCATTTGAAAAATTTAACAAAAAAAAACTGATCAGCATTCGTTCAACGTTAAATAAATAAGAACATATGCAAAATAATGATAATTAAGAATAAATTCCACGGTAAAAGCAAATGCATTTTTTTTTTTTTTTCTTTAAACAAGGAACAAGAAAATTGCTCCAAAATTATTTATTAAAAATGCATTATTTAAAATACACCAAATAACTTGACCTGTCGTTTTAAAACAAGTTTGTAGTTTCTGAAGTTAATAAAACGCCACCTTGTCTTGTGTTTTCGTAATACTCTAGCCAAAGCTACCTTTACATTTTAAACTACTTAATTAAAACGAAAACGTAATCTTGTCAGTTATACTAAAAACTATGCATAATTTTCTTCCTCCAATGAAGATATTATTTTAAAACCAATAAGTAACTCGAAATCACACGCATTTCAGCTTATAATCGGTTATCTATTCTACGTTTCATGATTGAAATTTGAGATCTTTACCTATACATAGGTAAGTTAAAAAAAAAAAAAAAAAAAAAAGAATATTTAACAACAATAGGGTAGAAATTCATACGAAGACGGGTTCATTTTCAATAAAGGCACATTTCATCAGATGTAATCAACATTAGTAACGCCGTAAATATGGTATCTTCTATCATAGAATCGAGTACTGAAAGCAGATAAAAAACCTGGACATTTTTTCATCTCAAGATCCCTTCTCAATATTATTAGATACTTTTTTTAGATGATTTTTTTACAACACTTTTTTTCTTACGTAGATATAAAAAAAATATATTTATAATTTTTTTTTTATTCGTCACTTTCATCGTCGTCAGGAATGCATAAGGCTAACTTGAGTTGAACAGCCGGCACGATCCCAAGATGCAAAGGTGTACTATGTACGTACCATTGTACCTATACCTTGTACCATGAACCCTTTGAATATGTTCGAATCGAATATACATATATTGACGATTGTTAAACATACAGCGAATGATTTTGTATCGAAATACTGTAGCTAGCACCTGTACGGGCACGTTCACCCTTTCGAAATAATACCTTTATCACGTGCTACCTTTTTATGCATTCGACTCATCGATGTAAGTACAGATACATGTAAATGCGGCTTTTCATTTGGACAGTCAAAGGAGACCGAGCCGAGTAAAATGTATAAATAATAGCGAAACCGTTTGACAAATAATACCTCGCTCGTCTACAATCTAGTTTCCAGAACTAGATCATCCATTAACCTAACGTGGAACTGGAACGTAGCCCATTGGCTTATCTAAAGACTGAAAAATGATAAGTTGATTCTTTCATTTTTCAGCTTAATTCGCAAATTAGCTACTAGTTCTTGATACATTTGAACATATCTTTACTATCAATTCGTTACAATGTGTAACGTAATTAATGGACCAAAAAACAACATTCTGTGAGGTCGAATAACTTTAGCCTCTCTAATGGGGGTTTAAAATTAATTCATAACGATGCTAATACGATTAATGCTTTGAATCTAAATAAGTATCTCAACATCCTTTAGTCGAATATACTTATATTAATGCAAAAAGTAGAAAAATAACTTACCACTGTATCATTATATTGGGATACATGCCGTAGATGAAAATCTTGATCATTTAAAGAAGGAACTGAAGAACTCGTGTGATTAGTATTAGTATTAAATCGCTATATCTGATGAGTGATAACATACTATGTAGTTACTGGCGAATTGTGAATATGAAGAATGTACTAATACTGAGGTTCGCATCGCAATCGCAGTGGTCATATCTGTATCCGCATCACTTCATCATCGTGCCGAAGTGGCAATCTTTCTTCACGGTAATATTCATATTATTTTTCAATTTTCTAATTCATTTGTTTGAGTCAAGTTTAGCATGGACGAGCTACGAACGATCACCGAGCACCATCGTAAATAAATTAAAGAATATAATTGTCATTTGCCAAGTACTCACTACTCACCTCTACTTCACTGATCACCGTGATGATATTATGATCTTGGGTGAATGAGAATTTCTTATCAATTCTTCTCGATTTCAGGCAAAGCTATGCAACATGCAACGGAACAGTACAATCAATATTCAACAACATTCAACATAAGACCTCGATCAACAAGTAGTTGTAATTTGAAAACCACCGAAGTCTAAAATTCTTTTTGTACGCTTCCTTTTCGTTATTTTATTTGTATGAATCAACATCTCCTTTCAAACCATAACTTTCAAAATTGAAATAAAAGAACTAAGTAAAATTACTTACAGCTTTACAGAAAATTTTTTTCTCTTATACAAAGTGAGAATAACGGAAACCCCTGATTTTTCTGTTGTTGAATGTTGATGAAAACAAGTTTTTTCAATGTTCAACAAAAATCGAAATAATGTGGGATACACAAAATTTTAATTTTAATTAAAAAGTTCATGAAATAAAAGTATAAATGTACAGAATTAACGAAGTGTTATTTCAAATAACGATTGATGATTGAGTGATTGTGAATTACGTGAATTGGGCGCTATGGCAATAGTATTACTGCAGCTAAAATCCACGATTACAGGTAAGCTTATCTGCTCGTATAGCTCAGCATCCGTATGGATTTACTATTTTTGTCAATTTCTGGCATTTGCAGTACCTTTTTTCATGTTTTCAACTTCGCGTACATTTTTATTCATATCTTGAAATATGTTATAATTGAAACGTTTATGCTGCGAAGGATACCCAGTTTTAAAACTGTGTGATTAAAGTATCGATTAAGCAATAAATAACGAATAGACTACGAAAGGGTTACTTAAATTTTAAAGGGGCGGTATATGATTTTAATTCTGGGATGCTAATTAATCTTGAATATGGTATAATTATAAACAACATGGCGAATAATAAAAAGTGATCGATTTATTCCTCCACAGTCTGAATCAAGTTGGTTGATTATCAATGGATGTGAGAATAAACCACCCAACTTGTGAATGCACCATTGCACCATACCATAGATCTTAATCAACTTTAATATATGGTACCAAAACTTCGAATTTCAAAAATAACGTTTGAGAGTGGAAAAAGAAACAACTTCATATCATTATAATTGTATTTCAATGAATGAAATCGCATTGAATAGCAGATATTTACTGTTTATATGAGCATGTGCATAAGAAAGCAAGCAAATAAGCCGAACGAGACCATTAACTGAACTACCTTGTTGTAAATATAAAAATGTTGTTAACAAGCACTTAAAATGCGTTGCACTTTTGTATGTACGCACCTATATGTACTCGAGTATCTATTTAGTATCTTATGATGCATTTTAATGCAACGATATCGTCTTGAATGCGTTTTTAGAGCTGAAATGTAAGAGCTGATTCAGTATGTTTATTTACATTTAATATAGACAGCCAGGTATAAAAATGACTATTTATGATCCACTACAATAATAAATTTTGACTTTATGTGTGATATAATTTCGCTCAATGTGATTATAAACTATACTTAATTGGGCGGAACTGGTAAAATGTACCTGTTGAATAACAACTTACAAATGTTTATCACATAGTAGCCATCGGGATATAATTCAAGGTGATGACAAACAGTGATACAAACAAGCGCGGCACAGTAACATAATAGCAAACGAATACACATGCGAACATGCTATAAAAATCCCTTTGGGTACCTTTTCAAATGTTAATTTAGCTATAAATTTTCCATTCGATGTATGAATCAAAATTTAATAGGAGTAAGTGATTGGAAACACGAGGGATTTATTGCCGACTTGTTCTTGTATAATTTTCATCAAGATCGTGGTCATGGTTTTGTAACATATTTTGAGGTGTTGTTCGATCCTATCCTTCGATGAATGTATCGCGATTTTGCGAATGTATGAAATGTGAATTTATACTTTTACGTCGAAGCTTATGAATTATATAGGTAGTCGAATACCTATACTATACATTAGCTCGTCTGTTTATGAAAATAAATGAACGAATAGTTGAAAATTATTGCCACTGCCACCGAAAAAAAAAAATTCATTCTGAAGGAAATGAATACATCATTTAATGAATTTAAAATTCAAAACTGATCTTATATCAAGTACCTATACATATGCGTCTCCACGCCCCATTTGTAGTAAATCAGTCGTAATGCTCCTAAATGTGAATTATTACACATTATTACGGCTGTTTTGTGTCATCATGGTCTTTTAAAGAGCCTCGAACGATTTAATTTAATATCGGCATTATACATATAGTCTGTATATAAAAATAATAGTTTATAGTTTTATGGCGTGATACAGAAATTCAAATGTGCCGGTTAAACCTGATTGCACGTAACCACCGAAAAATTACTGAATGTTCAAGAGGTTCGGCTGTTCATCAGCTCATTGAACACTGAAGGCGGTTACTTCCCCAAAAAAAACGATTACATTAAGTTTATATTTTATTAAAAAGTAACTTCATTACCCCTGATCTACATACAAAATTATAGTGGAAATTCAAATCCAGTTTTTTGTTATCAAAATATAATTTATAGCTTAATTAAAACGAAAATCTGTTGATTCTCTGCATCTCTCGCGTAACCGCGTGCTAACCTCATCTAATTCTTTATAAAATAGTTTTTTTTTTTTTTTTTTTTAAATTTATATGACGAGAGAAATTTTTTACCACGCGGTGGATTAATTTTTTACTGTTAATTTGGGATTATTTTATTGCATTTTGTTCGCTATATCGAATATAAATTTCACACCATTTTTCTCATTTAATATTTTATCTTAATCTGTTATGTTAATTTTTATACGTCATTTGCATCGAGAAGCAATTAGAAAATAAACTTTGGCTAATTTTTAGAATATTTTGTCTCGGAGAAATATTAAATATTTCAACTTTTATTTAAATTTTTGTTTACAATGAAATTATTTCTCGTTTGTTGAATTAAATATCTCGGTGGCAATTACATTACAAAATATATTTACATGTATTATGTATACTATGTGTGTATTCCTCTTATTTGATCCAGTAAAATAATTCTGAAGAGATTTGGAATGTGGAAAATTTTATGTTCTTTTTGAAAGGTTTTTTTAACTTATTGATTTTTGAACTAAAGATCGAAGATAACGTAGTTTTTTCGGAAATTGTAACTACTTTTAGTCGAATTTTCGTTTAGCAATACTCGCCTAATGCATATATTCATCGTATTATGGAATATCAGTGCTTAATTCTATTTTTTATTTTTATTTTTTTTTTACATCTGATTTAATTCAAGTTAATAAGCTAATCTTGAGAATTTATGCACTATAAAAAAAGACATCCCAAGTTTTTGATGTGTTTGACATTCAAACGCATACTGTGGACAGCTACATATTATTATGATGTAATGTATGTCAAGTTTTAATCTCGTTAGTGAATTAAAATAAATTTTAAATGGAGCAATTGCCAAAAAAAAAAGTTCAATATGCTCAGTATTTAGTATAAATTTTGTTCTATAGCAAAAATAAATATCCTAAAGAGATCAAACATTCGCGAATTCGGCTACTGAAGCACGCTGCTATACTTTTTTCCCCTTAACGAAAAGCTGTATGAATTTTAAAATATTTATATCGGCAATTCTCGTAACTTACGCACAAAAATCCGCCTATTAGTCTGTCATAAAGTATATTGCAATTTACAATACCTACCGGTATGCTAATATTTAGCTTTCGGCTTATAAATCCTATTCGATTATTAAAAAAAATTTCATTTCGAAAAATATACTTATAGAAACTATTCTCAATTTTTCCAGCTCATTAAAAACCTTTTGTTTTGACGATAGTACGTAGAATATCGGTGCAAGTTGAGTTCGTGTTTTCAAACTAAGGTAGTACATATTTAATTGATTTACTAACTCTCGTGTTACCGGTTACTGTGTTAGTTACTACTATTTGAAAAAAAAAAAAAAAAAAAAAAAAAATACAGGATGCTTTGAAAACGTTACCGACTCATTGGAAATTAAATTATAAGTTATAAAGGTGTTAAATGCTAATCAGAAATGAACGTATATATATTTTGAAACCTTTAGAACATGTAATTTTTCTGATTTTAACATCTTTTGATGGGTGTGACTACTCTATACGATTACCTAGGCTACGTGTGTACCTACTACCTATTTAAAATGAATTACTAATACATGTACTGTGTAGCAATTTTGAAAATATTTTAAATGAAGGCGTTCTGTCTTAAAATACCGGTGTATATTTTCATGTTATATTGTATTGCATTTCAGTTCAATAAGTAGTAAAGAAAATTATTTAATTAGGTGAGAATAAACAGATAGTCTACTGTCTACTAATTTTATGACGTGGAGAAAAAAATAAAAGTAATGAATGATGTATAAACGTTTGTTTCCAAGTACTGTAATTTTGTTAAATTGTAGGTCTTCAATTACCTACCATTATCAAGTTACGTCTAGAATTTGTATACCCAGTATAACTCGGATCTACACCATCTCGTTATAAAAATTCACCGAAAGTGTATGAAAAAAATTTTTTGTAAATACTTTATGATATGTTACAAAAACTGTAACTTGTTTTGCGGCGTATTAGCTGTTCTATGTAGATAGGTATAGGTATCTTTATCTTTCCACTATGCGTTATTTGGATATTATAACATTACGATGAAGATGTCAGTCCATCCACCTCCCATTTTTCATTGTGGTTAGAGAATACGTTTAGTTGAAATTCCAACATTACGAAAGTTTTGCTTCAAGTGTTGGTAAATATTTAACGATTGTAGGTAATAGGTACAATGGTAGATAGACAAGTAAAATGAGATATTTATTTAAGAATTCAATATTATTAGTTCTCATTAAAATGACGTATTTCTTATTATACGAAACAATACACTCGCATTGCTGACAGAAGACGATGTAATGATAGACGAAGACAAATCGAAAAGCCGGAGGCAACGATAGCTAAAAAAATATTCTTTGTGCTCTATCGTTACCTTTTTTTGGTAATTTTTTTCCAGCTCACGCGTGTGGTCAAGTTTTTTTTTTTTTTTTTTTTTTTTTTAAATTTCCATAAACGATTTAAAATAAAAAAAA
>FIZR01022095.1:0-13838 GCA_900060175.1 Ferrisia virgata
CAATTTGAGAAACGTGTATGCGATTTAATGATTAATAACTTGAAACAAAGCTCTACAGAATGTTACTTTCAAAAAGAAGTCTAATTTACGCTTATAATGTATTGTACCACCTGGATACTTGCTTAAACTGCTGAACGCACTTTTATTATAGAGGTAGAAATATGTGTAAAACATAACTGCAATTAAAAACTTTTTTTTTTTTTTTTCATTTAATTAGATCAGCCGGTTTATAAGATCAATATTAACCTAAACAGTTGCGATCTTAATAAGCGGATTCTACTGTATTGCTAAATAAGTATTTCAATGCTCCCGAACTTCCCCAAAATCTACGCATATTTTGCTCTCCTTTTGGGGGGTCAAGGAGCGGGGGGGGGGGTAAAGCTTATTTTTTTGCAATTACTTCTCAAATAACGTACTTACGAGAAAAATGTTGAAATAAAAGTCGCAGAGTATTAAAAGACAAATATTTTTACTTCTTCGACTTTTTTCCACCGAAATTCGTGGTGAGAATCCAGGGCGTTTAGAACAAAATAATTTTTGAAAATCTCCAATTGACACGAATAGTTTTTAAAAATCTGCTTAATTCACATAAGAGTTAGCATTTTTCTTGCAGCGTACTTCCCTTTATTATGTGAAATTAGAAAAATGTTGGAACGTCCTCTTTTCTCAAAACGGGGCGAGGGGGTAGGACTTTCAAAAAGTTGCAACTTTCCGAAGGAATGGGTCCGTTAAGCTATAAAATTCGAAAAATTGGTTCAGACAAACGTTGTAAAGCGTTGAAAGACAAACATTTTCGTTTTTTTAACCTTTTTCCAAAGTGGTCATAGGTCGAAGCTATGGCGAAAAGAAAAAAAAATTACACTTGAAAATTCCTGCGAAATGAAAAATTTACGTTTATGCGAGTCAGGTACAAATTTCAGCGAACCAAAATTTGAGTGAGTTTACTGCAGGGATTTTGAAGGTAACCGAATTACATTTTGACAACCATTTGAGAGTTGAACCCAAATAGGATTTCTGAATAGGAGGTTCAAAATAGAAAATTTGCCAATTTTTGGTCATAGGTGTCGATGTATTAAGGCGGTGAAGGGTTCAAGGGTGCTAAAATGCCGAAACCCCCAAAACACACATATAGAAACTTTATTAAATGTACATACCAAATTTCAGCTTTCTAGCTCTTTTTGGAGTAGAGTTAAGCGAGGAACAAACTCAAAAAATGAGAAAACCTGACCAAAAAACCACATTCTGAGGGCTATAAGGGGGTGCAATGGGGCTTGAAAATCGGCACCCCAAAAAGCACATCTAAGGCCCCTACTGAATATACGTACTAAAATTTCAACTTCCTAGTTCATTTTGGTAGGGAGATAGGGAGGAATAGCCCTTTTTCATAGTCAAAAAGGGGAAAAACCCTCATATCTCTCCTCCTAATTCACCTAGAAGGTTGATTTTTCGATATGTTATACAACTTTGGATTCTCTATCAATTGATTTAAAAAAGAACAATATTTATGATTTTGGCCCCTCAGCAAACCCTCCCCCAAAATGGGGCAAAACTGAATTTTGATCCGAGGTTATCACCATTCATATATATCTAATCCCCCGCCGAACTGAGTCGATTAATCGAATTGGAGCGATTTTGGTCGGTATTGAGCACAGTAAATGATTTTAGTGTTTAGCAAAAAAAAACTGATCAAAAAACCACATTCTATGTCCTGTGAAGGGGTACAATGAGGTTGAAAAGTCGAAACCACCAAAAAGCGTATTTAGGGCCGCTACTAAATGTACATACCAAATTTCAACTTCCTAGGTAATTTTGGTGGGGAGATAGGGGGAAAACAGTCCTTTTTCAAGTTCAACCTCACATATCTCCTCTCTTAATTGACCTAGAAGGTTGATTTTTGCACATGTTGTACAACTTTGGATTCCCTATTCCCTATTGATCATCTTAAAAAAGAACGATGTTGCGTTTTCGGCCTCTCAGCACCCTTTCATCTACATTGGGACATGGCTGAATTTTGACCCAAGGTTATCCCCACTCTTATATATCTAATCCACCATCAAACTGAGTTCATTTACAGAATTGGGGCAATTTTGGTTAGTATTGAGCACAGTAAATGATTCTAGTGTTCGATGAAAAAAAAGTATCTAACATGGTCAAAAATGGTCTTAATGGTCTTCTTAGACTCCGAAATGGTTTTTTTGATATTACCGGCCTCATTCGTCATAGGTCGATGGACTGTAATAGCCTGATTTTCATTGACAATATGACATAGAAAATCAGTTTAGAAACGAACGTGTTTGTCTTTTAATGCTCTACAACGTTTGTATGAACCAATTTTTCAAAATTTTCACCATAACGGACTTATTCCTTGAGAAAGTTGCAAATGTTCGAAGGCCAGCCCCCCCCTTCTTAGATATTTTGAGAAAAGTAGACGGTTCAACATTTTTCTATTGTACATAATGAAAAGAAGTACCCTGCAAGAAAAATGCTATTAAATGTAAATGAAGCAGGTTTTTGAAAATTATTCGGGTCAATGATTTTTTCTGAATACCCTAGCTCCTCCTCACGACCTCCTATGTGAAAAAGTCAAAGAAGTAAAAATGTTCATTTTTAAATGTTCTACAAGTATTGTTACAATATTTTATTCGTAAATGCGTTATTTTGGAAGTTAAGTGCCAAAAAAGCACATTTTGCACCCTCCTTGTCTCACCATACTGAAATACATACGTACCTATAAACGAAATTTCCGCTTTGCGTGAATTTTGATCGAGTTCGGGCTATTTTTGAGCTAAAATGACAGCACTAATAATGGGTTAGTCGTGAAAATTGGTATGAAATTTTTCGACTCGAGCTCGACCGCTGTAACAAACCACACGACGTGGACGACGACGGAAACATTTACGAGTAAATTGAGCGTAACAATGGCACAGGCGAAAATTTTCAACATAAATGTCGACAAGTTTGATATCTTCGCGCTGCAGTATTTATTCATTATTTACAAACTAGATTAAACTTCGCTAATTTAATCACGCCCCGGATACGATGGCAACTTCGATTTGCAGCTATACGTGTATAGGTCTTTTGTATCCATTATCAACAAAATATAGTCGAGTTTTATTTTTTCTATTGGGTTAGGTACATTACATAGCTACCTACGTTGATTCAATTGAATAACGCGCACGAGTTTATACGACATTAATTAAGGTAATTATTATTTTAAAAAGCCTTTGTCGATATTTTGAAAGAAACAAAATAAAACAATCGTACCTCCTCCAACGTATCGAACAATTACAGGATGTGTTGACGACGATCGAACATAACAGACCTCATCTTGGTAATAGATACTCGTATACCAATTACCAACCTGAATATGTATCAGATGTTGTCAGACGCTCGTGTATACTATAATAATGTATATTATGATTTATAACGTCATCTTATCGAAATCTCAGCCTTTGGTTCTGGTTGCCTACATATTCATTCGTGATCGTATAGCTAATTTAGTACCATTGATTCGTCGGTGTGGTCAATGGCGAAGGACCCGTACTGTAGCTCAATGACCGATCAAAAACCATAGCCTTTATTTACGTGATTCAAGTTGTAAATAAGTAAAATATGTACTTGAATCCGCGAACGCGAACACGCCAAAACGATGTATTGCAATTAGTTAAAAATAAAGTGCCGAAATACTGCGCGCGCACGCACACACACACGATGAAAAGAAGCTGATTTATTAGCAGATGTATTTTTCTAATTGTCTCCTCGTTTGATCAACCTTATCGTTTGTGTTAATGAGATTTAAAAAAAAAAAATTATTTATAGGCTGTCAATTCGTAACATGCATCGTATTAATAAGCAAGTTAGTGATTTTCAGTTGCTTCATATATACCTTGTATCATGTGCTTAAACGTATAGGTTAATTTTAATTAATTGACGACTATACCACGAGATTAATTTCTTTTCAATCGATAAATTAAAAATCATTTTTTCAAATTAAATCTTTGTATTTTTGTTGTTAGTATATACGAATGTATAATTAATGAATTGGTTGGAGTGAAACAATATGTTATTTTGGAGCTCATACGATCACATATCTCCATCTCAATATATTACAAATCAAATTGATTTTTTTCAAGACTATTATTTCAACTTTAGATATTAATCTAGAACTGGAGAGAAGAGGTAAAGGATCTGAACGACGGAGGATATTTTTTTTTGCAAATTTTGGAAAACAGTAAAACCTCAAATTAACTGGAAAAAATATCAGCCCCTAAAGTTGAATATTTTTGCCAATGAAAGCTTTAAGCAATCAAAATATCAAAACATTTTCAAAAAATTTTGTTAAAAATGCGTTTAATAATGTTATTTTAACCAAGAATAATCAAAAACAATGGGGCTGGAATAACGTATTCACTAGAATGTATCGAATTTTACTTTTCTTTTAGGAAATCTGACCTTAAAAAAACTGGATTAAAATTTCAGCCGCTCAAGTCTTTTTTTTTTTAATTCGCTAAACTCACTTAAAGTTGAAAAATTTTCTAAAAATCGAATAAAATATTTTTTCGAAATTTTTTTTTGAAAATGGAATTACTATACGTATTTGAACCGAAAATGATCATTAACGAGAGGTTTTCATCATTACCCCACATTTTATGGGTTTTTAAAAAATGTCATTTTTGCGTTTTTTTCATAATTTTCTGAAAAATATGGGGGAAATTATTTTTGAGAAACGCCCTAGATGGCAAAATGCAAAATTTTAATTTTATTCCCCACAGACGATTTTTCAAGGGTACATAAAGAATGGTTTTTTCAAGACTTTTTTTAATTTACTAAAAAAAAATTTTTCTATCAAGTCCCTAGTAAAATAGACTGAATACACTTATCTTCGTCCATTTAATATCTATTTTTGTCACTTTTGCTTTTTTCAGGGGTTTTCAATTTCAGCACACAAAAATACAGTATAAATGGTTCAAAAAAAGAGAAAAATAAAATAAAAAATTGCCATTGAGAGTCTAAAATAGATGAATTGTATTTCTCGCGATGAAATCTTTTTCAAAAAATAATTTTAGGTACCAATTTTTAACAAATTTTTTTTAAAATACGTAAAAAAATTTACCATATTTGAATAGCCCTGAAAAATCGTTTATGGAGGGTAAAATTTTGAGGGGCTTAGAATACCACCGTTATGACTTGGGCACTCGAACGATTTCTTCGTATTATGAGGAAAATTTTATACTGCCTAGAATTTTTTCAATGGTATGCGGGGAGGGGGGGTGTTGTATCTTGTAGCGTTCAAAAACTGTATTACGTGGTCAGAAATTCACGTTCAACACACGAAAAAAATATGCTAATTTAAAAAGGTTCTAAGAAGTGTAAATTTTAGAATACACGTAATAATACGATATTTTTTTTAAGGTTGCCAATTCTAAAAAAAATCAAAAAATTCTTTAACACCCAAAATCTTGAGCCATTTTTTCCCAAAACTTTTTCAAGAGAAGACAATATTCAGAAAATGAATAAGATAGTCAAAAACCAGAAGAAAATGTAAAAGAAGGTGGAAAATAGCTGTAATGGTTCAGATACTTTACAAAAAATTTGATCATCTGTCCTAACCTTTGAGAAAAATTGCGACCAAAAGAAAATTTATAGAAAATTAGCCCAACAAATTAAGCCCTATAAATTGCAGTAGATATTCCTTCTTTTTTTTTTAAATCGTCGTCACTTCACTAACCCCCCCCCCCTCAAAATTCACTTGTTCATGAAACTTTCATCGAACTCATACAAATTTTGAAATGTAATAAATGAATATGATCATACTGTACAATACTTATTGGAAATAGCTAAAAAAAAAAAATTAAGATTAAGAATACAAAGACAACTTTTTTCGGGTTCAGTCCAAAGATCTATATTAAATACACCTAATTTGATTCACTACATTATACTTATTTTATAAATACTGAACAAAGATAACCTTTGCCATATTTTTTCACAAAATTCTTTATGTTGTTCCGGAAATTACAATCGTGCATACAAAATTAAGGAAAATTCAAAATAAAAATAATACGTATCAAATATATTGGTAGACGTCAGATAATTGTAGAGTTCAAATTCCAGCTTAGGTTATAAATGATGTACCTACAACTTTATTCTTATTTCTTAGTCGGATTTCCTTTCGAAAAGTCGCACATTTACAGTACATCAACCTCAACAGAAAAGTGGAGCAAAGGTTATGATTATGACAGACTAAAGCATGTCCCATCTGCTGCTAAACACTAAATTCATAATCTTTCAGAGAAGAACAGTCGTTGGTTGAGAATAAAAGACAGTTTTTGGGCTGATTTGAAAATTTTCAACTCGTCACAGAAACGAATAACTTTTTTCTTTAAAAATTTTTAACTAATAGGTACTACGGTGGGGTAAATTTTGTCATTTTCAAAATTTAGCAAACGGTGCTACGGGGTGGTCTCAAAATCATATGGTAAAAATTTCTGCTCCATAGCCAAAACTTCAAATATTTTCAAAAAAAAGAAAAAAAATTATTTCCAAAATTTTTCCTAAGAATGGAATCATTATACGTGTTTGTACCCAGAATTACGATTGTTGACAATTTTTCACCATTTTTCTTTTTTTTCCAAAGGTTTTAAAAAATATCATTTTTTGCGTTTTTTTACAATTTTCCTAAGAGCAACGAATAAATTTTTTTTTGAAAATCCCCCCCCCCCATTTTAAATGAACAAGTGAAGTATTTCAATTTTTCCGCTCAAAAAGGATTTTTCAAGGGTGCTCAAAGAATCGTCTTTTCATCTGTTTTTAGCAATTTTTTTACATTATTAAAAATTTTTTTCAGCCAATTTTGCAGTGAAATGTTTCGAAGACGTTTATCTCCTGCATTTAAGGTAGGTTTTCATTGCTTTTACTTTTTTCAAGGGTTCTCAGTAGATATCCAAGTGTACAGAAATATTGTATAAATGGTTCTGAAAGACGAAAAAAAATTATAAAAATTGCTTTTGAGGGTATATATATGTGTTTTTTTGGATGACATTTTTTTCAAAAAAACATTCAGTTAATTTTTATCTTAAAAACGTGAAAAATGATCTTTTTTGAGTGCTCCTGAAAACCCAGCTGTAGGAGATAATACTGAAATATTGTGTTCAATCGTTCAAAATTGATGTTACACATCCATTCCAAGAGGGTGTTTCTCGAAAAAATTTAATTTGTAGTTTTCAAGAAAATCGTGAAAAAAAAGGCAAGAGTTATATTTTTTTTAAAATCCCTGAAATAAGGGAAAATGATGAAAATTTGCCAATAATGCGAATTTTGGGTCCAAATAAGTGAAATAATTCTATTTTGAAAAAAAAAAATTCAAAATATATTTTTTTGATTTATTGAAAATTTTTGAGTCAGTTTTTCAAAAATTGTGCTGGGAAACTGAACTTTTTACCACGTTGTTTTAAAGTCATTTCCCAACTGTTACGACCTGGTCGTTTGCTTGTTTTGAAAACAAAGCGAAATTGGTCCCAGCCAAGTAGGGTAGGTAAAACATCATGCAATTTTTGCAAATTTTCCCAATTCTACGTATAAATTCTAAATAAACTTTGTAATATTAAAATGGATCTGTGAAATGCAATTTTGAAGTAGAAAAAAAAATCACGTATTATTTAGAGTCGTTTAAGGTTTCTAGGATTTTTTTCGAATTTTATTCTTTGATTGGTTGACTGTCTTCTCAATAATCCTCAAAAACCATTTTTTCACTTCAATTTTAATTTTTTTTTTGGGTTTATTACCTACTCTTTAAAAATTTTTCACAAATAATCAAAAATCAATTCACAAATGGATTTCGCATGAATTATCCAAATGAAAATCTACTAGTGGAGTAGCTTTTTGAGGTGGATTTTGGATTTTCAGAACGAAAAAGTTTTCTTACTTTAGAAATCTGATAACGTTATCAAAAAAATGGAAATTTTTAAAAGTGTCCAAAATCTAGATTTTCTAGAATACGTGTAAATAAAAGATACCTAAAATCATCTATTCTCGATGCAAATAAACAGGTACCTAGTCTATCTACGTACGTTATCGTCATATTTATACGGTATAATTTTCATCTCTTTGGGCTATAAATAGTTTCATCAACTGATAAAATAAATCAAATGACGATGACGTAGATACACTCACCAAGCCAGAAAAATCTAGTTTAAATAGCATCATTTCGCGATAAAAAAAAAAAATAAAAAAATAAACTGGAAAGGCAAACATCCTTGCGGGTATTTCACACTCCAACTAAGTACATTATGGTGACAGTGCTCGATACATTTTACATATAGAAACTTTTCGTATGTTAATTATGACCTGTTTCACTTCGGCATTACGCGGAAAAACCTTTTGTCGAGATTTATCATTATAAAAATCGTATCTGTAGCGGACTATAAAATAAAAATTAACAATTCTAATTTAAACTCCGGTGCGCTATTATACGCTGAGGAATAGCTGCACGCCACGTGCGTAGTACACGCAGATCGTAGGTCTCCATCAGCCATAGGCAAGTACATAGGTAAAGGTATACTCGTTAATCTGACGATCAAATGTAAAAAAAAAAAATGCTCTTTGAATTTTCTAAAACAATCTATGGCATTATATATAGGCCTACACAATACATTGGCCAAGTCTGGCAAACTGACCGATCCATGTAAGGACCAATGTGACCGTACCGCCATCGCTAGCCACGGATGCTAAGTCATCCGCGCAGCAATAACATATTAGAAAGCTTTGAAAAAAGCCGCTGCTCCGCTCTTTGTATATAATTTTACTAATTAACCTGACCAAATAAAGATTTCAATTTGATCTCTTCTCTTCGTATGCGTATATATATAAGTACACCAAATACGCAAGTCGGCGCTTCTGTTTCTTTTTTTTTTTTTTTTTTACTCGCCAACCAACGCAATAATACGAGATACATCATCAACGTAGGTATAAGGTAAAAAGATAAGAAAACTAACCGAATCCGATCCACTTGGCTAAAAGAATTTCGTACGCAGGCGCGATAACCCGTACAATGTGATGGTATAAATTAGCGAATCGCTATAATATATACATAATCTGATTAGCGAAAAACCTTCGTATATATATCGGGTTGACTAATTATTACGCCTTGTTCGGATTTCGTGATGTAAATAGAAATTCTAAGAAAGGTGGTGGATGGGTAGTGGTATAGGTAGTTGGTAGGTAGAGGTACTAGGTACATAAAACTTATTTTAAAAAAAAAAGGCGTAATTTCGATAAATTAGTATTACAGCATCGTTGCGTATATTTTTGAACACATTACTCGCGAGTAACCCTGAAAAACAATCAAAATATTAATTAAAACGTATTTTCGATTAATACGTCCCTGTTTAGTAATTAACGAAATGGTAATTGATAATAATTTGTTGGGGTGGTAATTAGTTAATTTTAGATAATATTTATTCAACGTAACATTTTTTTTTTTGCATGGGAGTCAACATTGATCGTGTTACAGAGTCCACAAATCGCTATATTAAGCTTATATTTTGAAGTTAATTTTAGAATAAGAAACAGCTTCATTTTCTTGTTATTTTGAATGCGGATTAAAGAGGAAATAAACGATAACTGTGGATGCAAAAAAAGGTAAGGTGGGTGCAGTGGGGCAAAACAGACGATATCACCAATAAACACATCGAGAACATACACTAAATAAACATACCAAATTTCAACCTCGTAGCTCAATACAGAGCAGAGATATGCGAGAAACAAACTTGGAAAAATGAGAAAAATCTACCAAAAAACTACATTTTTAGGACTGCAAGGAAGTGCAATGAGACTGAAAAATCAAGACCCCCGAAAAACATACATTTAAGACTCCTAATAAATATACATACCAAATTTAAACTTCCTAGGCTCAATTTAGACGGGAGTTAGGTGAGGAACAAATTAAAAATACAAGAAAACTCGCCCAAAAACCACATTTTGGGCCTTTAAGGGGGCACAATAGGTCTAAAATGTCGGATACCCCAAAAAACACATTAATGACCCCTACACAGCATACATACCAAATTTCAACTTCGTAGCTCCATTTGGAGGAGAGATAGGGGAAAAAGCCTATTACCAAGCTCAAAAAGGGGGAAACCCTCATATTTCCCCTCCTAATTGACCCAAGAGGCTGATTTCCCGGTATGTTCTACAACAATGGATTTTGTATCGATTGGCTCAAAAAGAAACAATTTTTTGCAGTTTTGGCCCCTCAGCACCCCCTCTCCCAAATTTTGGAGCAACTGAATTTTGACCCAAGATCATTCTCACACATATGTGTATATATCTAATCCACTGCCAGAATGAGTCTATTGACCGAATTAGAGCGATTTTGGTCAGTATCGAGCAGAGCATAATCGGGGGGAAGGGGGATAAAATAAAATAAATATGTGACATGGCTATAGACACTGGATTCAGGATAAGACATCTAACCTTATGCAGAGGAGTAAAATGGGAGTAGCTTCTGTTTCAGTTATGCTGATTTATTCCGCCGGGTGGACTTGGCTGCGCTCCAGTTGAATTTTTGTTCAGAGCGCATTTCATGGAATAGTCCTAAATACTCCCGAAGTTAAGAATTATTTCATGGGGGTGAATGTTATCCTTGGTATCACAACAGAAATTCAACCGCAGCGCAGCCAAGACCACCCGAAGGGATAAATTGGAATAACTCATGAAAATCAGGCAATATGGCTACCAGTCAATAAGTCCATAGACTATAACAGCCAAATTAGTTTGAGAGAAGAGGTAGGAAGCCATAAATCCTATTCACTACTCTTGATAGATATTTGTGAATATCCATCGGAGTAGGATTCTTCATGACTAGATAGTCCTGGTAGAGAATTGAAGTTTCTATTGGCCGGCCCACCTGAGAATGGAAGTATTCTTCTCTGACCACCAGCAAAGTAGGCTCGTGGAATGTACAAAGTTGGAGGACTACGGGTAAGTTAGCTGCAGTCGAACACGAAATGAAAAGAGAAGGGTTTCTGATATTTGGAATTAGTGAAACCTACTGGAACACCAATGGTAGATTCACATCGGGCGAGGAAAACTTCGTTTTCTTATCCACTAAAGGAGGTCACTCAGGAGTGGCAATCATAGTGGATGGTAGATACAAACACCTGATGTTAAATGCAAGGGCTAGCAACGATCGAATGACAGTTGTCAGGATTGATGCAGCTCTATCCACCATAAGTGTCGTCCAAGCATATATCCCAAACCAATGCAGCGCCGGATGAAGAAGCTGAAGAATTCTACAGAGTCTTCGAAGAAATACTGGCTTTACTACCAGAAGCGCCAATTCTGCGTGAAACAGCAACTTGTGCTGGCAAATACCTTGTTCCAACAACATAATCACAGACTATATATGCAGAAGTTGTGGGAGGAAAGCTTCGATCATTAGAGCCAAAACATATCCAGGAGCTGATGAGGCATCAGATCATCAACTTTTGGTGGCATGGGCACAGCTGTGAATCCACGTGAAAAGACTGTGGTTGCGACGGTATTGAAGCTGAATTGTGGCAGGTTCTGGACAAAAATGAAACCAAAGCTGTATGACAACTCTGCGGTGTGATATGGCAGAGTTGTGAATGGACTACTGAATGGTGCAAGTCGGTAATGATTCCCCTCGCATAAGAAAGGAGATGCAAGAGCATGCTCTAATTATTGAACAATCGCTCCAATTCCACATGGAAACAAGGTCATGTTACAAATCCCAAACAACCGGATCAAAGCGTACAAACACAGGCAAATTCCACCTGAACAAGCGAGGTTCATGCCAGGAGGAGACACAAGGGAACAGATAATGAATGCCGAGCAAATCATCGAAAATTGCAGAGAGTTCAACATACCTGTAGTGATGTGTTTCATAGATTACGCCACAGCTTTTGATTGCGTGAATTAAAAGAAGCTCTTTGAAGTTTTAGGCAAAATGGGAGCCCTGCTCATTCTGTAGATTTGGTGGATTCGTTATATGAGTTCAATTCTACGGTGGTGAAAGTTGATGCTGAAGAATTTGAGGCTTTTCAAGCGAAACAGAGCGTGCGTCAAGGATGCATATTATCCCTGCAGTTACTCAACATCTATGATGAGCATATAATTCGTAAGACTCTAGAACATTGCAGTGGTGATATTTCCATCGGAGGAAAAAGAATCTGTAATCTGCGATATGCAGATGATACTACCTTGATTGCTTCGGGTAAAGAGGAAATGAAGGAGCTTGCAAACTTGGACTTTGTATTAATGCAACAAAAATGAAAGTCGTGGTGGTGGATTGGGCCAAGTGTCTTCCAGATTCCACAGCTCTGAGCTAATATGAAAAGCTCGACGCTTTCGTATACTTAGGTTTCATCATCGAAGCAGATGGAGGTTTGTTGGCAAAAATACAGGGCCGAATCGTTCTGAGCACCAGACTGTGTAATGCCATATGTAATAACAAGATTTCTAGAAAGACTGAAAAAAAAATATTATAATATAGCCAAAGCTGGTCCTGTTGATCTTCTAGTATCTTGAAACAAATTTAATTGATACTCTTCTCTCCCTCCTCTCCTGCATCCATCATAAGATCGGTACATTGTAATAGTCAAGTTTTCAATGAAAATAAAGGCAATAAGACGAAGAAAATCGGGCTTCATACTATTTAGCAATCCTTGCTTTAGCGTTCAATTACCCAGACGAGGGTGAAATAAATAAATAAAGTCATCATTTCCCATTATCAACATCATAATAAGCTCGTTTTCAATTTTATAATATACCTACGTGCGTAGACGTTGCGTACACTATATTGCAGCGAAAAATGAATGGAATCAAATTCTACAAACTAAGTCACCATAAAGAATATTCAAGCTATAACCATGCGCAGAACCTATTGAACAAAACAACAAAGAGAACAATGTGCAATGTGCTCACTTTGCACCTTATCCTATACCAGCTTTATTATGCGATGAAAAAAAAAAATGAAATAGGAAAAAAAATAAAAAGCGTCAGCGCGTAAATTCGCATTACCGCATTGACTACGATGACTACGACGACAACGACTACGGTAATTTTTGTGCACACTTTTCAATAAGTAAGTGTAGTATGTATGTAGGTACAAGTACATGCAACGTTGCCTGGTTTAATTACTTCGTTGTTGACCATATTGGTTCTGTTTGACTGATATTAAGTCTGCTGTATGGGTAATAGGTATAGGTACAGTACGTAGGTAATGTGTATGGGTAGTTGGGTACTACAGTACATTAGTACATATACCGGTTAAGTACACTACACTTGCACTCGGTTCAACATTAAATTGTTATCTGAAGGTTGTTCAACGAACGACATATTTTATAGTTTACCACGCATGTTACCTGCTGCTGATGCAGTTGTAATATTCTTGGAACAAGTGTTATTACATTTGTGCAAATTGTTTCACCGGTCGAGTGTAATTTCATCACTTCGAATACTATTTATTTTGTATACTGGTAAAGATACGCAGTACCGTAGACGTACTTATTGAAAAGTACTATATACAAGATAGGTTAAGCCGCGTGTATCTGAAATTAAGTACCTAAGCCTAATTACCTTTAAATCTATCGCCAATAATTAGCAATATTAGCCCAAATAAGTAGGATTATAAAATTGTTTTTTTTTTTTATTTATACTGGGTGTGTGTAATTTCCAAGACTATTACGCTCAGTGGGATGGGGATCTAAATCTGATTTGTTAACTTGAGTTCTTTTATTAGACAAGAGGATTTTGGAGATTTGTGATGGTTCATCAGGAATGGTTTCAGAGTTTTCTGGTATATTTTGTTTTAATCGTAT
>FIZR01022100.1:0-11321 GCA_900060175.1 Ferrisia virgata
TATTCCTTCAATACGCCTCTGGCCTCCGTTGCAGAACATGGCGTTAAGAAAGAAAAAAAAAAGAAAAAAATTATACCGACTCGAAGCATTTTTTAAAAAATTTATATTTTTCTCTAAAAATCCATTTTTATAAAATGAAAATGACCATCTTCGTTGCATTAGTGAGCCTGAAAATAGATGACGTTGAGGGTTTCCCCCCTTCCCCCGCCTAATGCTTTTCATAATATCAATGAACCGCTACGTCTTTAAGAAATAAAAATTACATTTCCCCAGTATTATTTGTATAATTTACAAGCATTTTTAATCCCAATTAGGAGTATTTATTTGATCATCTATTGTGTGTAATTTGCGACATGAATAACGTATTGACATTTCCTGGCACGATATTATCACATGTTGAAAATTTGATGAAACGCGATACCATCGTAAAACTAAACAGACATTTTAAGCCGACGACGCGACGTATCTACAAAAAAAAAAAAAAAAAAAAAAAAAAAAAAAAAAAATGTATAAAAAAATACTCGTTTGCACATCATTTATCATACTATATACGAACACGATATACTCTATACTCTGTAGTCTGTATAATGTAATGTATGTACCTCGCGTATAAAGAAAATCATTCTATCTACACCCTTGAACATATTCATTTATTTTTTATAATAGACAGATAATTACATTAGAAATAACTCGATGAAACGTTAAACGTACCCATTACTACGACTACGTACGTACGTCTACGTATGTATTTTTATGTGTATGTAGTAGGCAGAGGTATACGTTATACATACGAGGAATAATAAACACGTAATTTAACCGAACGCGAACACACACGTTTGGACGAAATACTATACTTGTTGTATAGCTACATAATAAATACGTATGTATGTACGTATATCTACGTACGTACGTACGTTGTACGTATATTTCACTCGTATTAAACATTGTGATAAAAGGACATCATCCTAAACGTATATTATACGTGTACTATGCTATATAACAGGTCTAAATACGGATGGGAATTTTCGCACCTGCTTTTCATTGACATGTAAAACAACGCCGAACATGGTAAAAAGCACAAGCACACACACATGAAAGTCGTTAGTCATCGTGCCGTGCCGCGTGTTCTAAAGACTGGGTAAATTGCGAATACAGCGAAGGGTGAGTGAGAAGAGCGTAGAACACGAAAAAAATTCACAACAAGCTCGCGATGCGATATACAGCACAATACATACGCTCGTGTACCTACATTCGATGCAAATCGAGCTTGCAGCCTGGAGCCAGGGCGAGGAAGGGCGAGCGGCGCCACATAGTGAGAGACTAAATTCAATTTTGAACTAAAAACAAAACTTGTCGGATAATAATTTTAAGTCTTAATTTAGATTTAGATAAGGAAGAAGAGGTAGATAGGAACCTTTAACTTTACACGCAGAATTATTCGTCGAGGTTTTCTCGAGGCTGGCAAATTTACCCTCATAGAGTTATACCAGTTTGTATAACTTTCATCAACTTATGTTATCTCGTTGTATATTTTATTCATTCGATATGCCATGCCTTTCGAATAGTTTACGAATGTTTAAGATAGCGAGTTTAATTTTTTGTCGAGATGGCGTCGCGTCCTCGCGTCGCGCGTCGAACGAGTAGCTTGTGTGATGTTCTCAAGCGTGAGTAAATTTTGACGCACGTTGAAAGCCGACGACGAGGACGACGACGACGCCTAAATGGATGTAATTTGTTAATGTTACACGCTGCTTTCCATATATTATACCGCTTAAGAGATACTACTACCACTACACGTATAAAACAACGTGGTTAAAATCGATTAAAAATTTAACTTTGTTCGCTTAAAATAACTCGAACGACGTTAGGTTACGTTACCGAAGGCATAGGCCTACATATATATATATATATGTATATTTACCGGAAAGGTTTTGTGCTAGGTGTGTATTAGCTATGTATGTATATGATATGTAGAGTTTTAGAGAAAATACCTTAAATTTACAATCTCATATATGTCATTTTTGAGGGCGTAAGGCGTAACTTTTCTATAAGCTTAGAATAAAGTTTACAGGTTTATCCTCTTATATATCTCTCTCTTTTTCTCTTTATGTATCTATACTTACTGCGCCGTTAATTCGGACCGAATGGTTAAGCGATGAGGATAACATCCCTCACTATTAATAATATCACGTATACCTTTCAAGTTGCCATAACCATTAATCAAAGTTTAAGCTTTCCTTAATGATTCTCTAATTTTATAACAACCTCTATATACTTACTTACTTTAAACCCAATGATAAAGTGAAATACGATATTTTGCCTTTATTAACTGCCACCACACAATACATATGGGATTCTCTAGCTCTCGAGTGCAATTTTCTTATATTCTGTACAGACGATATATGTAGGTAGTAAGGTACTTATTCTTCGATAGATACTTACACTGTTCTATATTCCATCTTATTTTTAAAAAAAAATCGTTTTGAAGCATCGCGATATCGATTCAATAACATGAATACCTACAGTTTTTTTTCCCCCGTAAGTACATGTAAATGCTCTACATATGAATATCAAATTATTTATTTTTAATATAAACTGTCAATAAATGCGAGATAGGGCAAAAAGAAAAAAAAATGAAAAAAACTTAAAAAGCAAAACAGAACATTTGATATAAAATTCAATTCTTCGTAGAGGTTTCCTTTTTTGAGATTTTGTTCGATCAACATATGCTGCTTATATCATATCATACAGGGTATCCTTGTGTTTATATTAAACATTATATCCAATGTACTACGTGTAACACAACGTATGTTACATTGGTGTAATGTAAGTTGTCTATCTTTTCTAGTGCAGGTACTGAATTACATGAATATGTTTGGTAGGATGGGGTGAAAAAAAAACATAGCTCGGATTTTGACCATAATCACAGAGATGGTTGACCTTGAGTTGAAAACCCACCTTACAAAATTTTGTGCCCCCTACTGCAAAGGGGCATGGGGCTATGGATACTCAAAGTAGGGTCGTTTTAGGGAAATAACTTAGTTTTTCGTAATTTACACCCCCTAAAAATTGAACAGCATATTTCCTCAAATACGTGCCCAACGTTTTTTTTTTTTTAATTTAGAGAAATCAATTTATGTGAAAATAGTTGGATAGTTTTGCGTAGCACTACTGCCAATCTCATTATTTAATAACAGTTGAAAATATTGCTTTTTTTCATGCCAAAATTTCACATTTTAGTGTCGTAAAATTATCTTTCGAATTGGCCAGCACTGCTGTGCACGAGCTGAGCTCAAAAAATATATTTTGTATTTAAGCGTATGACTAAATTTTCAAAAACAGTTCTAGCCATGCCCCTCCCCCCCCCCCAATTTTTCTTCAATATTAAAAATTTCCAATCTTCCTAAACCGCCATAAATATTCAAAAAAAATTTTGAAAAAATTCTCACCTAAGCACCTATTTAATTAAATTTTGGGTAAAAATTACAAACTTTTTTGCCCCCCCCCCGTGGGAGATGGAGAATCTTGAATTTTGAATGTAAGCGGCCATATTACTCGAGTTGGGGTGGGAAGAAACGGGTCAAACATTTTTTACACTGTTTGTATATCAAAACTAACATTTTGGGTGAGTTTTTTCCCACTCGACGACAAGGCGGATTTCATCATCTTATTGTAGGACAGTCTTCATTTTAAAAGACATGAAAAATCATCATGTTTGAATGCCCCTGAAAAATCGGTTATGGGAATGTCCTACTTTCATTTCTGGAAGGAATTTTTCAAAAAATCACGAAAAACCTAAGAAAAGACATTTTAAAAGTATCCATGAAAAAAAAAAGAGAAATGGTAAAAATTTTCCCACAAATAAAAATTTAATGTTCAACATGTGCAGAAATTCCACTTTAAAAAAAAAAATTTTTTTAATGTTTTTTTTCGATTTTTTGAAAATTTTTGAACTTTGAATAAGTTTTACATATTTAAAAAATTGAGTTAAGAAGCTTAAATTTTTACTACATAACTTTGAAGAAATTTCCCAATTATATTGTCACCCAGTCGGTTGAAAATTTCCAAAAAACTAGCAAAATTTGGTCCACTCTAGTGGGCATCTACCCAACCTTTGCACAAAATTTCAGTTTTCAATTTCAATTTGGAGCATTGTAGGGAAGAGGATTGCTCAGAGCAACTGATTTTTTACTTACAGGCTGATATTGTTCAAAAAAACTGGTTATAAGATCTTTTAATTGATCTGAAAATTTGAATCTTGCATTCTTATTCGGTTAATTTTTAGCCTGATTCTCTATGTCATATTGTCAATGAAAATTAAGTCTGTCTATCGACATACGGCGGATGAAAATTGGATAACAGGGGTGTATCAATAAAAACCATTTTGGGTTACCAGAACCAGAAGACCATTACGGCCATTCTTGGCAACGTTGAATATTCATTTTCATTTTTTATCTTTTTTTTCGCCGAAACTAAAAATCTTTTGCTCAGCTCGATACTGACCAAAATCAAACCAATTTGTGAAATAGGCTTAGATAGGCGGTGGATTTGATAATCTGGAGTGGGCCGACCTTGAGTCAAAATTCAATTATGCTCGAATTTGAGGAAGGGGTGCTGAGGGGCTAAAATCGTAAAAATTGTTTCTTTTTCAACCTATCGATAGGCAATATCAATGTTATTCAAAAATCAGCTGCCTAAGTCAATTAGGAAGGGAGATATGAGAGTTTTCCCCTTTTTGACCTTGAAAAAGGGTTGTTCCTCTCGTGGCATTTTTTCATTTCTATGTTTTCTCCCTCCTCCTTTCCTTATCGTTACCCTCAATCCTCTCCCCCTCCTATTTCAAAATTCAAGTGAAGTAGATCAATGTAGCTCAAGAAGTTCATTTTTTCATTAATTGGAATGATGCTTCTGATCCTTTTCCTCTTTTCCTCCTGTACCTACTTAAGGGTTTTTCGTTAGTAGTAAGCATATTTTGAGGCTAGAAGTAAAATTGACTTTTAAATTAGCATCCAAAAACGTTTAGAATTGGAGTGAGAATCATAATATTGTTAATTTTTTTTTTTTTTTTTTTGACTTCAATGTACTCAAATCGATTGAAACATTGACACTTTATAATGTAGAAATTATGTATGAAATATGAACTCAAAATGTTTTCAATTTTCATCCCCAACATGTTAACTGGTCAAAATTGTTTGAAAAAAGTGATATTATTTTTAATGGATGGCACTCGATTCGACAATTAAACCCAAAGTACACGTGTAGAGGATACATTTTTGGCTCCTAAAATATTCAGATTATAAAACCATTTTACGTACGTGTAACATAAGTTGCTGTACTTGTATTTTGAAGGCATTACTAATGATATAGAACACCTTATACATATGTAGTGTACTATAAGTCTACAATACACAATGATGACGTCATGTTGTGCGTAAATTGCCGCTATTGAAAGTAATTTCGCCAACTTTTAGTATGAAAAAAATGTCGACTTTGAGAAGGTGAGTTAGGCTAGCATAAAAATACATCGGTACATAGACGTACTAACACATACGTACACCATTGTGTGCTCTGGTATTTCATTTTTGGAGTATCAAAACGACGACGAATGTTGTTGAATGTTGTCTGCGAAACGTGAGCGTATATTTTATTCGGCATCGATTACCAGTTTTATTTACGGCGTGCGATTGTAAAAACTGACAGCACCTGATTGGAATTTATGGCGGCGAAAAATTTTTGTCTTATGATGACAAATCATCCGAATGTGATTTGTGATACAGCAGTTGGTTTATTAACGTAGTATATTGGCTTTTTTGTCGCTGCCTATTGCAGGATTACTATTAGATAAGGTAGGAAAAGTGAGGTAATTGTGTTTTTTTTTCTCGTTCAAACGTTACTTTAGTTTTGCGCCATTGTGAATTGGGCTTTAAATTGGATTTGTTTGTTAGGTTAGGTGATTTGTAGATATTACGTGGTAAAAGATATTCATTGAATGGTTATAGTGTGAAAAGTTCGATTCACTTATTGACTTATAATACCTTCTCGTAGCATGGCGAAGGTCATCGTTAGGTAAAATATAATAATACCCAATTCGAGATGTATAATTTTCAACAAGTTCGAGAAATATATATTTTTTTTTATGTCTAGGTATATGTATATACCAGTAAGTTGTATACGTACCTTTCAGAGTTGATATTTACTTTTCATTAATTCGTTTGCCAACTCAGTAGTACATTGATCCCAGGATACACAATAAATGTTTAAACGTTAATTAATTAACGATCACGATTGTCGGATTTTACCATGTAGAAAGCCAAAATAAACAGTCGGCAGGAGTAGGAAGAAGAGAGAGAGAGAGAGAAAGAAAAAAAAAGGTAAAATTCGAGGTTTAATTAAACGGATGAGATATCATCGCCTCTCAGATCGTCGCGTCGGCTAGCTCTCGTGGGAAATTTACTGCCTTGATTTCCCACTCCGACTTCGGTTTGCTTGATGCCAGAACAGCCTTAGCCTTAGCCTCAGCCGTATATTTCGCAACGATATAAATACTTAGTATATACGAGTATTACAATCTTGCCTTTCGAATGGTTTATTATTTTTGCTTATTGTACATTTGTATACTTACGTTGAACTTGTCCGCCTTCAATACTTATCTTATTCTCTGTTCCACTGTACCTGTATCGGAGACTATGATGTTGATGGAGTAATGAGCTACAGCCCTTTTGGTTGTGGATACAAGCCACATCGCGCTTAATAAGTTACATAAACGATACGCTTGTAAATATCTCTCGTATACCTTTCGCCATATTTCCTCTTCGTAGGTATATAAGGTTAGAGATAGTGCGCGGCGATGATGCTAGGAACCGGGCCAAGTTATAAATCAGACGAACGTTTATGCAACTTATTAAACGTTTATTTCGATCAAGTTTATACATATACGCGGCAGCGATTAGGCTTTTTATTGAGCTATTATTCGACGAAGATGGTTGGTCAGGAAGAGAGGGGTTTTGTTGTCGTTACTGCCTTACTATGTAGTAAGTAATACGTACTGTAATAGTATGCTAAAGCTGCTGATAAAATCGCAAATAACTTGGCGAAATTATTAAAGCCTTTACACGACGTGCAATTTATTTCGCCTAAAAGCATCTTCGCACTGTACGCATATAGACCTACAGTACTTTTTATTGCAATAATCATACTCATTATTTATGCACGAGAGAAAATTTTACCTCGAAGTATTATGTCATGAATGAGGAAGGGATATTTATTTATCAGATCCGTGCTGAGAAGAAGTACAGTAAAATTCAAAGAGAATTTTCAGGTAAAAAATGGTAAAATACCCTTGTACATAAGTTTTCAAAATTTGCATATTACATCGCTGAGAATCTTTGAACGAAATTTTAGTGCTGGAAAATTTCCATCACCATCTTTCCCTTCCTCATGAAATAACAAATGACGTATTTTTATGGAGGGGGGGGGGGAGAGATTAATCTGTATTATGGAAGGAAAATCAAAATTTGAATCAAAATGTTTGCAGTGAGTGTGTGCCTACTCGTGTAAATTTTTTCAAAATTTTTCTTGCCATAGGGGAGAGAGAAAAATTAACAAAAGAAACATAAAATTAATGTAGTCTCAAACACCATAGTTCAAAAATCCAGTCATGAAAATGTACCGATTAAATTTTAAAACAAATCAAAATCTGAAAAATTTTCACCTATCGTTAGGATTACTCCACCCGACTGCATGTAAGTTAATAAAATTGCCTATTCGATTCGCCGTAAAAACACATCAAACTTTCAACCCATCTTTACGTGGAAGAAATTTGTGTGTTCTGGAGGGTAAATTTCATGCAAATTAATGTCGCTAAATACAAATATAACATTAGGTATTTTAGTTTAAAAAAGGGTACACTCCTCCTTTCGACCAAAGGCTCATGGCGTAGTGAAAAAATTTTGAGAGGTAGTACAAAAGTGATGGAAAAGTAGAAAAAAAGTAGTAACTTTTTCCCTCAAAATTTATTACACCGTGGGCTGATTCAATTTTAATGTAATTAATCTTGTATTTTTTATTTCAATTTTTTATGAATTTTTTATATTGTGAGGTGAATTTTTTGTAATGCAATGTGAAAATGATGAGATATAATTTTTTGAAACATTTAATTTTAAGTTTTAGTATAAAGTTGATGAGTAATAGTGAAAGAAAGTTGCGCAATGATTTCAGATGAATGTGGTGAAAATTCGACCTATGTAATTTGACCCTCAACTGTCTCTTCCTCTTTAGTTTAAAATTTCAAAATTTACGCATTTAAAATGAAAAAAAAAAAGTTCTTTTTTAGATTTTTTTGGTATTAACGTGTCACAGTAAACCCCATGAGACCATAGATAAAGTTTTCACGATTATTTTGCTTTTTAGATATCAAATGAATGTAGTAAAAAGTCGGGGCATGTAATTTGACCCTCCCTCTTCCTCCTCTTTTGTTTAAAATATCAAAATCAAACAAAAATTGTTCTTTTTTAGATTTGTTTTGGCGACAAAAGTTTTCGTGATTTTTTTTGCTTTTCAGGAGTTGCAAAATTATGTTTAAAATCGGGAAAAAATATATGTTTTGAATTTTTTGTGGTAAAAAAACAAATAAAATAAAATAAATCATTTTTTCCATTTTTAAATAGGATTTTAAAACCTCTGGAAAGCAAACAAATAGCCAAATTTTTTTTTGGTAAAATCGAACAAAAGTAAAAAATGTTTTGGGGGATTTTTTGTGTAAGTTTTTAAATTTTTAAATAGAAGGGAATGGAGTTAGGGTCAACTTAAAGACCAGAAATTTTTACCATGTCCGTTTAACGTTATTTCGCAAATTTTTTTTTCATTACCCTTCCTCCAGCTTTCTAAATAAACCTAAAATTGAAACGTCCTATTACGCAAGCTAAAGTCAGATCATAATTTAACTTCAATTAATTTTTTATTTTTATTTTTGTCCAGCTATACTTTTTAAAATTGGGGGTTTTGGGCTTTAGCTCCCCCCCCCCCCGACCAAAGTATCATTTTTTCAGGATTGAACAGTAGACTATTTGGGTGCTTCAATTTTAGGTTTTCTGTTGTAAGTTGGAAGAGGTAGTGAAAAAATTTGGAAAGTGATGTAAAATAGGCGTTCTAATTTAACTTTTAACTTTCACCAAATTGGTTTGAAAATTCAAAATGTATATAAGAAATCGCAAAAAAAGAGTTTCAATTTTTTGGAATTTTTTCGTACAGTTTTGACGTGTTATAGGAAATTAAGTGAGATCTAAAAAATTTTTTCATTTTTTTTTTCTTTCATGGGATACAAAGTTATTTTTTTAAATTGAAAAAAATCATTTATTTCGAATTTTTTTGTGATGATGAAGTAAAAATACGAAATTTCATAATTTATCATGGTACAGTGAATAAAAGTATTCTTACTTTGCTTTTTTATTTCAAAAAATTCGAAATGTACGATTTTTTTTCATCTTAAAACGTGATTTTGCACCGCATGAAAATGAAAAAAAAAATTGCAAAATTTATTTTGATGCCACTTAGTTTTCTATATAACACATTAATAGCTAGTAAAAAATTAAAAAAAAAAGAATTTTTTTTTCAATTTCTTGTGTAGATTTTGTTTTAATCCATTTCGAGGGGAAGGGGAGAGAGTTGAGAGTCAATTTAGAGACTCTAAATTTTTACTATGTCTATTTTACGTTCCATCTTGATTTTGAAAAAAAAAAATCGCGACTCCCTACCGGGCACCTTATTTGTAAATTTATCAGGCCGGTAAAAGAATTATTTTTTTCGTGTTTAAAATTCGCCCTAAAATAAGACACTGAGTTGTTGTGTTGTTGAGGTCAAATTGCAAATGAGACTCTTGTACTGTTTCGACGTATTTTACTTTTTCTCAGCATTCATCACGTATATGAAGTGGAAATTTTAGTACACCGTGCAAACGTTTCCTTTTTCTCCTTTTTCAAAGGTCCCAGACCTTGTAGGTTGTTATTACTTTTGCTCGTGTAGGTAAACATTCTCTCGTCGATGTATCGTTTATGTTGGTAGGTAGTCTAAGTACTTAGGTGCAGGTACCTACTACCTACTACCTAGCTAGTCTGTAAACACTTACAACCCACTGGAATATAATTTTGTAAAACTTAATCCGTTTTCCGGTTCTTTAATTATCTATTAGACGAATACGAAAAGGTATATTTGGTATACAAAGATCTCTGTAGGTATCTACATAGTTCTCTAGTTTCTTTTTTCGTTTCCTTCTCTCTGTTCTGTTCTTTTTTTTTCTTTTCTTTTCCTCCGACGAATATTAAATAATTCAAAACTTCAACTTCTTTCTACATAATAGATTATTCGTTTAAAATCTGCAATATTTGCTCGGTAAACGTCATAAATAAACTTTTTTTTCTTAGCTGTGCGAGTTACAATAAAGAGGAAAAGAGTGAAAAGTTTTAACTTGATAAAATATGTAAGCCAGGTCGCTGGCAAGCGTTTTATCGAATGAATTTCTACGAACGGGTGTGCTCCGCTTCGTTTCGCCTTTCACTCTTTTCGTATATTTATTTTTGGTCAAAAGAATATAGAACGCATAAAAAATGAAAATAAAAATCGCTAATAATAAAAAGCTCAAACCACCATTGTAACTATTCTAATCTAGATAATGCTCGGTGATATTTAGCTTGGCTTTTTTTTCTCTCACTCTCTCTCTCTGTCTGTCTCTCGTTTTCGTTATGCGAGCGAAGCTTCGTGCCACGTAGCGAATATTATATAGTTGATAGTTTTTCTAGTCGTATCTACGTACAATATACCTACCTATATAATATAAACCTTGTCTGGTATGGTAGGTGGGTTAGGTACTAGGTAGCTAGGTACATGTAGTAATTTTACTCACCTTTTTTTTATTTCACTCTTACTCCTCCTCCTCCTCTTCCTCTACGTTCAGCTCTCCGAACCGTTTTCCTATTCCTATCTCGATGCTATACGTCGCATCGTCGTCGTCGTCGTCGTAGTGTGTAAGGTTTGTGAAAAGATTTTTTATCGTTTCTTATTACACGTTTGTCGACGTGTAATTTTTTCACGTTACAATTGTAGGTAGTATATACGACGAGAAAACGTTTTGCATAAGCGAATCATTTGGTCGTTTATTCTTTTTATTACGCGCCGTATATATACGAGCTAGAGAACCGGGTATGCATAGTATATATCGAGGTACTATGCTTACCTATTTATACTGTGTGTTCTATATAGTATAGGTATATTCTATATATATATATATATATATATATATATATATATATATATATATATAATATATA